>JARGCV010000223.1:33317500-33435000 GCA_034064705.1 Bothrops alternatus | reverse complement strand
GTTCTTTGAGGAAGAATTCCTTGCTTTGAAGTTCTTTTAATTGGTCTCATCTACCAGAACCATGACATTAACCCAAGACTAAATTCCCCTCCCCTTGGTTACAAAGTTACAAGTTGCAATTCCCACCCCAATTAGATGTTCAGGTTGTTGCTACCCACAAAATGCAAATTTTAAACAGTTTGTGAAAACTCTCACAGTTATGCAGTGCTAATCTCTAGAAATAACCAACTCTTAAAACTTTACTTCGTTAACTACTTTGAAAATGCCGTATTTTTAAGCTAAAGAAATAGAAATGTTTGGGCAGTAAGGATGAGGAGATGTCTGCACAGAATTATTTTCAACAAAAATAATTACTTTCTGTTTAGAATAACTCTGTGTGACACTCCATTTGAAATTCCTGATTTACTTTGTCCCTGCTAGAGGGTTTTTTCTTTTCTAATTGATAATTATTTGAGAGGATAGTTGGAGCTGTCTCATTCCAGTTGTCACGTTCCTTTCCCCCCCAGGTAAGGAGAAACATCATTACAGAGGAATACCATCTGCATGCACGAAGGATTTAGAACTCCTGATCATGTAGCATTTGAATCATAGCGAAAGCCCGTATGCATAGAATAGTCTTTCCTTAATTAACGTTTCTCCCTGCTGTAAGTATGGAGGTGCGCTAGGAATGCTAATGCCCTCAATCCTTCCCAGACTTCAAAATAAGTCCAAAATGTTCAACCCTCCCCATTCTTGAAGGCCCTAAAGGCAGGCTTAAGGGTTGCTTGCAACCCACTCAATCTTTTTCTATTTAAATTAAAGGGAGGAAGCCCAGTTCTTGAAGGCACCAGTGTGCTGACAGACACTTTCCTTGATACCTACTGTTTAAACAGGTCTTTTTAATTAAAAGGATTATTTTAATTTTAAAAGTAGGTAGATGTCATGCTATAAGGCTAAACATGAATCTATGGCATAATATTTCTTTGCAACATACAAATATTATCATAGTGGAATGGTATAATGCCTCAGGATAGGGCTAGTTTGACATTTAGCAAATTGGTATTTTGTGTTTTAAAATGCCAGTCATTTTGTAAGTAAGTCTCTGTGCTAGCCTTTTCTCCATGAGCCAATCAGAAAATTCAAAGTGGGCTCATGGTCTCCCCTAAACGTCTACTTTAAGCTAAACATTTTATTCTTTCTGCATATGCTAATTGGATTAATAAAGTTAAAGACTGTTGTATATCCAAGAGTGGATTGGATATGAATTTAGCTGACTGAATAACAGTCTATTATGTGTGAGAATAGAATATGAATGTGAAAGGGGAGGTGGAGATTGTGATAGTAGATGCAAGGCCAGTAGACATAGGCAGATTGTTTCCCTCATAAATTGAATGAAAGAAAAAGTCTGGGTTGAGTTATGTTATCTATCATAACATAACTATCATATTATATATCATAATATAACTATCATCTATCACAGTGATGGCAAACCTTTTAGAGATTGAGTGCCCAAACTGCAACCCAAAACCCACTTATGCATTGTCGGGTGCCGGGTGGGTGTGGCCATTGGCTGGGTGTGGCCCATTGAGCGGGCGTGGCTGTGGTGGTAATGGCAGACTGGGTGGGACTAAAAAGTTCAATCAATCAGTTCCAACTTTGCAAGATTTTTTTTTTCCTGCAAGAAGTTGAAATTGAACCTTTTTTTTTTTTGCACACCGCGGCAGAGGCCTAAAGCGAAAAGGTTTTATAAAACCCAGCTGAAGGCCTAGGACTGGGGCGACGGTGCGTGTGCCCACAGAGAGGGCTCTGAGTGCTGCCTCTGGCACCCGTGCCATAGGTTCGCCACCATTGATCTATCAGCTTTTCCCAACCAGACACTTCCTTGTTAATGTATACAGGGCAACTCCTTGTACAGTATTTGTAGCTTGCTGTAGGGAAAATGGAGTTTGTTGAGTACAAAGGGAAAGAGTGAATAGCATCATCTCCATATTGGAAATTTCTCACTGATGCAGAAACATCTGATACAATCATATTTTCTGCTGATTGTGAGCTCTTGGTAAGAGAAATAATTTTGGAACCCATCTCATTTTAGATGATGCCAAAATAGCCATTAGCATTGTTTCCTTTTATCATTTAGGATGCACAGGGAACTTTTGCTGATTGTCAACAAGATTCCTGCTTTGCTCCTAAGCTTTACATTTTTAAATCATGTTGCTATGTTTGTTTTTACATCATCATCAAAACAAAGGCATTGTGGACTGCAGCTTGGCTCTAAAATGAAAAGAAAGAAAAAGAAGACAATATTTGCATATTTTTTCATGTAGGCAAATATAAGTATGATTTCAGACCAACAAATCATATTAATTTAAATAAGCTAAAATAAATATATGAAGAATACTTCCGATGACTTCTTAGAACTGTCTCAGTTGGGGGCACGAGCATACTATAGGAGTACGAATTGAAAATAAATCGGTCAGATACTCTAAATGGTTGGGTTTCACAAGGAAAATAAAGAATTGTAAATTATACATGTAGCCCTCACTTAACTACCATCTTCTTTACCAACCATTCAGAATTATGACGGGGCTGATAACTTTACAACCAGCCCTCACAGCAGTTGTGTGATGAACACTTGTAAGTTTCACAGCCAGGTTGCGATAGGCAGAGCCAATGGAAAAGCCTGCAGTAAAATTGCAAGTCATGATCACAAGACGACTTGCTTCACAACATTGGTTGACAACCAATCATTGCTTAATTGCTGCATCATTTAGTTACTGATTTGCTGGACCCAACTGTGTTTATTAAGCCAGGACTACCCATGTATAAATGATGAAAAACTAGAACAAATGGATTATGTGTACCTTAGTACCTTGCTAAAGATGGGGAAATGGATATAGAAGCTGTAAGACATGCAGACGTGGGTAGAATAGTAGTGATACCGGTAGTATTTAATCTGTTGTAAGACATGAATATTTGTTGAGTGAACTATATAACTATCTGTTTCTGCCCATTTATCATATGGAACAAGAACTGGATATGTCAGAAGCAACATAAAAATTGGAAGCAGTGGGAGTAGATACTCAAAACAAAAAGAGACAGAGTTAAGAATGAATGGATGCAGAATATATATGGGCTGAATACAAAATAAGGCATCTGTCCAAAAGATGCATACTGAGGGGGTTTGGTCACAATGAGAGAATGACCAAGAATCAAAAACAAATATAGAAGAGGGAATGGATTAAGACAGACATGTCTAACTCGTGACGTCGCGTGACAGAGGTTTTTTTCCCCATTGCCGGCAATGGGGTGGGCGCGGTTTCCTGGTGACGTGTCCGGCCCATGGGCCAGCAGTTTGACACCCCTGAGTTAATAGGAAGGGGGAGAGCTGAGAAGGTTGTAGCTGGAGGGAGTTGAGATATTCAGGAAGAAGGAACAAAAGGCAATGCATGACATGGTGCATAAATGTGTGTTGGGAGCAAGGTGACTCCCAAGGATAGAAACGTATGGAGAAGTATAGTGCATGATATGATAAAATTATATCTCCTTAGTGCAGGTAATCCTCGACGTATGACCACAATTGAGCCCAGAATTTCTCTTATTAAAGCAAGCCATTTGTTAAGTGAGTTTTTCTCCATTTATGACCTTTCTTGCCACAGTTCTTAAGTGAATCATGGCAGGGCAGTTGTTAAGTTAGTAACATGGTTGTTAAATAAATGAAGCTTCCCCATTGGCTTTGCTTGTCAGAAGCTCACAAAAAGAGATTGGACAACCAATTGTCTGAAATGGTAGGTTTCCTGCCCAAGCAAGGGGTTGGACTAGAAGACCTCCAAGGTCCCTTTCTATTCTATTCTATTCTATTCTATTCTATTCTATTCTATTCTACTCTACTCTACTCTACTCTACTCTACTCTACTCTAAAAGTGATCACATGATCCTAGGATGCTGCAACTATCATAAAATATGAATCAGTTGCCAAGCATCCAAAGTTTGATCCTATGGCCATGGGGTTGCTGCAAAATGTGAAAAGTAGTCATGGGTCACTTTTTTCAGTGCTGTTATTACTTTGAATGGTCGCTAAACAAATTGTTATAAGTTCAGGACTGCCTGTAGTTTATTTACTCACCAATTTCTTCTGTGGTGGTTTATCCGCCCTATAATCTGTAGTTGGTCCCATGCGTACACCCTGCAGAGGTCTACACTGGAGCTTGCTATCATGTTTGCATTAACTTGTGATCCATGACTAATGAGGGCTATTCTTAATTACCTGAATTACCTGGATCCATCTAGTAAAGATACTGACCTTTTAATCAAGCGCCCAACATTATTATGGCGTATTTTAAGTGGACCTTAATCCCTGTCTGTGCATTTCTTAGAAAACAGACCACGTAATCATATATTTATTTAAATCCACTAAGAACCAATTATATGTATCATTTCCGTATTCAGGTAGCTGGATCTCAGTATAACTGATTATCAGTCCCTTGTCAGTCTATATTTATCTATGCAAAACACTTAGAAAAGGGCTTTGACAAGCGTAGTAGTACAGCTGCAGCTTTGTCCTCAGAGCATTAAAGCAGCCAAGGTTTGCACAGCTGTCTCTAAGTCCGGACACTGGCATTTTTCTCAGCAAAGCAAAGAGGTTCTGCATGCCTTTGCAGGCGGAGGCAGCTGTGAGCAGCTTTTGAAATAGTGAGCCGGGGAAAAGACACATTTGCATGACCAGTTTGAAAACCAGCATTTTATACATACTGCCGTGTATTAAAAATATGCATTTACCCAGAGTTTGGATGTAACAGTAGAAGGGAAGCTGCCAATAGACGAGAATATTTGTATTCTTAACCGTGGGGTCCTTGGTGCTCTCTGAGCTTGGTGGTTTTCTTGCAGACGTTTCATTGTCAAGCTAGGTAACGTCATCATGACAATTACCAGCCCCAGCACCAAGGACCCCACAGAAGGGTTGCTAGTTAGTGACCTGTCCTTCAAGAATGTACGACAGGAAATTAGACTGTGCTTTTCCCTTTGAAATAAACATGTGAAGTTTTTTGTGTTTTTTTTTTCTAGTGGAGATGATGAGAATGAAGATGAGTTGGATTGCTTTAATTCAAGGAATCTTCCTTAAAGTAGGGTGGAGATATTGGTTGGTAGTTCTTCTGGGTATGAAAATACTTAATATATTTTCCATTTTCTGGCAATAAAATAATGATGTATCTTGAACTAAATCCTCAATTATTCATTCCCTCTTCCAGATGAATTAATATTTTATTGTATTTTTTAAACAAAAAACATAGGAGACAGCATACAATTTTGTTTAAAAAGTTGATATACAACAGTTATGGGATATATACATATCCCATTTAATTACTTATTAAGTTATTGTACCCAAAAGACAAATTAATGGATATAAGTCCGTTAAATATATCTCATATATATATTTAATTTGGTTTTATGCATAAGACTGTTCTTGTAAAATATAAAATCTGTGCCAAAGGGAAACAGTGTCTTTTTTAATTAGTAGGGAAAAAAATAGCATTTTCAAAAGCTATGATTTTTTAATCTAGTCTTTGTTATAAAGAGCAGTAATACTTTTCTAGTCTCCAATATGTCTCTTGGGAAGCAAAACTCCAAAGAGCCACTAGGTGGCAGGCAGTAAAGGACTATACTTTTAAAAATCTCTTTGCTGCCGCCTGGTAATCATTTAGACTTTTTATAGCTCAGCTTTGATAATCTTATTGAAAAGGGGAAAATGTGACTAGTGTACTGTTCATTGCTTTCTTTTTAAATGAAAATATATTGAGGAAGAAAATTTTAATGCCTCAAATGTATGAAAGTCTGAAAACACCATTTAAGGTGAGCAAAATATAATGACCAAAAATTATGTGTGATTAAATGTCTAAAGCCGTCTTTTCTCAGTATTTTACTTAACATTTACTTAGATTAAGTACCTTACATGTCTAAAAATTAATAAAGACCACCATTTTGCATGACAAAATTGCTAATAGAGACAAAAAGGGAAGAAAAATGAGTGACTGGCATCCCATAAATATTGCTGTAAGGTTTTTAAAATATTAGATTTATTTTTTAGATGTTTAGAGGATTCCCTACTAAAAAGGTGGGGTGTTGAAATTTATCACCCTTCCTATGACTTTGAGAACTTAGTTTTAAATAAATGTCACACAGGATGTGCATTTTATGTAGTCTGCGAAATTTTGATTGATAGCAGAGTTTTGCACTCTATTGAATCAGCACTTACAAGAGCTAAAATTGACCATAGGATAAATTGGAAAATTGCTTTGAAATTCTCATGGCTGATGACAACTCTAAAATTAGGTTCCAATTTGTTCAGTGGGCTATGGTTATGGTCTGAATGGCTTTTTAAATGTGAAGTTCAGACCCAAGGCACTCTGATACATGTCTGAAACTAAGTAAGAGGACTTTAATCTTTGTCTCCCACAGTGATTCATGCTCTGCACTGGATATTTTCATTGAAGCTCTAAGTCAAACATCATTGGAAGCTTTTCCAATGCAACCAGGAGGTGTAAGGAACTTAAGACATTCTAGAGCCTCAGTAGTAAACAAACTGCATGCCACTGTAGTGCACTAGCCTCTTGTATTTGCTATTTGCTTTAAAATTTGTAATGTAAGTAGTTTTTCACCAAATTTGTTGGATTTTTAGCCTGAGGAATATTATTATGGTTTGTTGCAGAGTCAGCCAGATGTTCAGATTGAATTTGGCATTTTTGTCTTGCTGTTGAATCCTTCCCAATTATTATCACCATTATTTTTATACATCCTTTTCATTTCATTTAACTTGGTTAAATCCTACTTTTAGTCTCTTAGTAAGTACATAAACATAGCCAGGTATTACTTTGTCTATACTGAATGCATAGTTTTGGGGTTTTTTTAGTCCAGGTCTTGAGTCTGCAAAGAACAACAGCCCAAGGTTAGCATTACGAGGTTCATTCACCCTAGAATGTATCAGCTAAAAAGGTAGACGTACACATGGCCCAGTCCAAGATTTAAGGTACAGAGCACAGTTCTCTGTTCAATAGTCAAGGACCTATGGATGAAGCAATAAAGCACTTTCAGGTTGAAGTATCAAGTGTCAGAGCTTTCAAATGGCTGAGTAGGGTTAGTAGATAAGACAGAAAAAAATACAAGAGGTTGGTTATGACAGCATTTACCGTAAATCTCAAAGCAGAGGCCCAGATATTGGAATTTTTAGGTTCTGATCATAGTTGTGAAAGAAAGGCTACTCAAGAGCAAGACTCTATATCCAGGTGGGGCACTGCTCCCAAAAAGCTCTCCCTGCAGGTCTTTCTGCAGCAATGACATTGTGGCGATGTTGTGCAGAATCAAGCTTGTCCCAGGACCCACCTAGCCACTGCTCACCTTGTTTGGATGTAGCTCTATCCCCCCCCCCCCAAGTCATGACATTTTGAAGAACATGTCTATATTCTTCTCTGTATTTTGGTACTCAGTTCTGTTTCCATATCAGGGTTGTGCAAATAGTTTCATATTAAGGATGGGCAGTGTTTTGGAATTCCAAATGGTTCTACCTAGAAAGAAGAAGGTATTATCTGCCTGCAATTTTTAAAGCAACTGCACCTTTTTCTGGGATAAAGATTCTAGGAAAAGATATGGCTGCTTTAAGGAGTTGCAGACAAGGTGTATTGTATAATACAGTACAATTAACCACTAGAACAGCGGTTCTCAACCTGTGGGTCGCGACCCCATTTGGGGTCGAACGACCATTTCACGGGGGTTGCCAAACACCGCAGTCCGCCATTTTTCCCCCCTTTTCCCCTCGGCTGGCGCAGGGGGCAGCACCGTGCATGCGTGGGGTAGCACCGCGCATGCGCGACGCGGGCCCATCGCGCCACACATGCGCGATGTGGGCCATCACGCCGCGCATGCGCGATGCAGGCCGTCACGCTGCGCATGCATGATGCAGGCCGCCACGTGCGCGTTGCGCATGCACAATGCCTGCCGTCGCGCCGTGCATGCACGATTCGGTCCGTCACGCACGCGCCATGCATGCGCGATGCGGGCCATCACACCACACCACGCATGCGCGATGCAGGCCGTCGTGCGCACGCCACGCATGCGCGATTCGGGCCGTCGCGCCACTCATGCGCGGCGCAGGTCGGGGTCTCGGCCTGAAAAAGGTTGAGAACCGCTGCACTAGAATGTTCCATCCATCCATCCATCCATCCATCCATCCATCCATCCATCCATTCATCCATCCATCTCTATCATGCTGCCATTCATTGTGCAATCTGATGATTTTGGGAATCTTCCGTCATCTCGTACTCCGATACGTATTGGTTATTATTAGAAAGCAAATGGAAATAGAGCTAAAATGCTAGGAATGGTTTGTGTAATAACAGGTATTGTTACCAAAGCCAGACAGACTTTTAAAAGTATGGGGAGGAGAATAAAAGCACTGCTGTTCTCCAGTTTGATTCTTGCAGTTTCTTCCACTTTTATTTGCTTTCTAATTGTGTCCGTCCTGCTTCTGCTGGCAGAATGGTTGTACAATATAAGACCAGGTCTTGTACAATTGGGGCTCCCAAAATTTGTTTTGCAGTTCTCAGCCTCTCTTACCCAATAAGAAGTGATACACTTATTTCATACAAAATAATTGGGCAGGGGGTGAATGTTCCATCTTTTGCTTCACTGTAACCAGGGGTAGGCAACCTTGGCTCTTTTATGACTCGTGGACTTCAACTCCCAGAATCATAAAAGAGCCAAGGTTGCCTACTCCTGACTGTAACTCTACTCATAGCTCTCAAATCAGACTTCAGAACCATTAGTCCAACAACAGGGAGAAACCCGAAAGGTCTCTGTGAAGGACTATATTAATGATCACCTTCTGTGGTCAGCTAGCTGATCTGTGCATGTTTGTCAATATAATGTATGCTGATGTAGGCTAGAAAGGAAACAAAATATAAGATCAATGGCAATCAATGCATGAAAACATCACCTGTGGCCATTTTGATGTGGCTGAATTAAGATTTCCAACAAACCCTGCTGGTGTATGGCAAATAAGGAGAAATCCTAAGAGTTGTAGTTGAGTACAGGGTGTCCCTGCTTAATGATTGGTGTTAGTCTTAGAAAGGCTGATTTATGACTGGTCTTTGCAATCTTCTCTGCCAGTTTCCGCAGAAGGTTACCCTCACAGGGGAGAAAGCACAGAGTCAGAGAGATAAGGATTTTAGCATACTAAAAGCTCTCTGCCTCTCCATGCTTGCACACAGATTTTAGAGTGTTAAAATGCAAAACCCTTCTGTCAGTGCCTTCTCTCCTTACGACTTCAGGTTTGTGCAGGAACCGGCGAGAGGGGGGGAGTATTTTAGCTTAGCAAACCTATGAGATTGCTCAACACTTACAACTGGGATTGTGGTCATTGAGTGAAGTGGTCACAGGATATCTCACTTAATGACCACTTCGCTCAACAACAGATTTTGGTCCCAGTTGTGGTCGTTAAGAGAAGTCTATCTATAATATCTTAGGTATCATTGTTTGATTCTATTTTTGTGGCGTTTTCTGTTGTTCCTCCTCTTTTAAAGGATGATTGGAAAGTCCACTGATGAACTCACTTAAAAAAAAAAAAGCAGAAAGCCTATAGATTCCTAATATTCTGCTATAGTTGTAATCAGTCAAGCAGGATGCTGCATGTTGTAAAGTTCCATGAATTTCAGTGGGAATAATTAAGCATCCATTGAATTCTCATCCTGAGATCAATAGAATTTGAAATCGTTTTTCAATATGAGAAGTAATGATGATCACACATTATAGATCCAATATTAAAAACCTTCCAATGGGGTTGCTTGACCAATGAAAGTCATTTGGAAAAATATGAAATTCTTAATATAAATAACACACTGGAGAAATGATCATGAATAAAACAATGCCTAAAGTTGTTTGATAGGATTCTAGATTCCCCCCCCCCTCTGGACAGGCAGTGTTAGGAGCATCCTCCTCCTCCATTCAGCATAAGCATTGTGATTTGGAACCCAAGAGCTTAGTATCAAATGAGTAGGGGACAAGGCATATGGAACATGAACACATTTTCAGTTCATTCTTCCTTCTTCCCTCTTGTCCATCATAACCCAGTTGGTAGTTGTTGAAAAATAGAACCAGGAAGGATTCTTGGACTGGATTCAGCTGATCAGGAGATGTCTGATCAGTGGTGTTCACAGGGGAAAGAGTTTTGTCTGATGAAATAACAGTATTGTGATGCAAGCCTCCTCATTTTCTGTGTTTGTAGCAAATGTCACACACGTGTCCCAAAAAAGCAAAGCTTGCGGTGGAATGCTGCGACACTGTTTTTGTCAGAATAATGAAAACAGCAGGCATCTGCAAATGGCCCCTTTATCTGATTTTAAACGCATAATCGGATCTAATATTTCATAGCTGAGTTTTGGCTATCTTGCATTATTTCGTGGGGAAAGTGAAAGGGGACAGAGCTGTGCAGAAGGGAAAAAACCCCTTGTGTAACCTCCAAAGCCCAGGCATTCAGTCACTAGAAGGAAGGAAGGAAGGAAGGAAGGAAGGAAGGAAGGAAGGAAGGAAGGAAGGAAGGAAGGAAGGAAGGAAGGAAGGAAGGAAGGAAGGAAGGAAGGAAGGAAGACTGTGGGGTATTCCTATTCTTTAGGGACACAGGGAATGACTAGAACCCCATGACAGCCGTGGTGACGCAGTGGGTTGGAATGCAGTGTTGCAGGCTAATTCTGCCGACTGCCGGGAGTTCGATTCTGACCGACTCAAGGTTAACTCAGCCTTCCATCCTTCTGAGGATGGTAAAATAAGGACCCAGATGGTGGGGGGCAAAATGCAGACTCTGCAGACCGCATAGAGAGGATTGTAAAGCACTGTGAAGCAGTATATAAGTCTTAAGTGCTATTGCTATTAGCATGCCAGTGTATTGTTTCCAAGCACATCATTGAGTTGTGTATAAAAAGTTGATTTTGAAAAAAAAACAAGCATTAACGTTTATATATGTATATATACACATGTATATATGTGTGTGTGTGTTTGTCTCCCTCATTTAGAACGTGCATCCTTAGTCTCTTCGAAGACCCATCTGTGATTGGATCTATAGCCTGATGGTTACCTCGGGCACTAAGCACAGCCAAATGAATCCATGTATTGTTGACGAGACGCTTCAGCAACCCAACTAAATCAGGATGGTTAAAAGAGCTCTCTCTCTCTCTCTCTCTCTCTCTCTCTCTCTCTCTCTCTCTCTCTCTCTCTCTCTCTCTCTCTCTCTCTCTCTCTCTCTCTCTCTCTCTCTCTCTCTCTCTCTCTCTCTCCCTCCCTCCCTCCCTCCCTCCCTCCCTCCCTCTCTCTCTCTCTCTCTCTCTCTCTCTCTCTCTCTCTCTCACAGCACTAGGGGAGAAGCAGTAAGTGGCAAACATGAAGCACTATTAGCAAATTTCGCTACTGCTTACTTGCATTTGCTGCTGCGCCTTCTTGCCAATCCCCATTTCACCCTAAGCAAGCCATATGTACCATCAACAGCCTCATTTTATACTATGGGTGGGGGGGATTTATACAGAACCCAGCTCCCCCACATGGCCTTCTTTTCATGCCCCCCCCCGTGAATTAACAAAGCACCAGCCCTTCGGGTCCCTTCCTTCAAATGCTTCCTCCCCTCCCCATCATAACTTCTGCCATTGACTTTGGCTGCTGGATGACAATGACGACACTGAGAACAATGTATTTGCTTGCTGCTCTTCTGCTTGCTGTAGTTAAACAAATGTCAATAAAATCAAAACTTCAGCAGGGCAACTCTGCAAATATCTCACCCAACTTCTTCACAAGAAGGAAGGCTACCTCAGCACTAATAAAGTTTGGACGTGACCAGTTTTCCTCGATGAGTGTGCGTGTTCTTGCTTAATATTTTGCGCTGAGCGATGAAAATTTCTGTGGAGGCTTTAAAACATACAATCCAGGAAGTCTGGACTAGGCAAATGACTGAATTCAGTGGCTCAGCAGGCAGCCTCTTAAAATACAGAGGAATCTGGATTAATGGTTTGTTTTCTTGTCTAGCCACAGTATTCTCGGGTTCCCAGCCTTTAAAAACATCAATATTCTTTCTATCCTTAAAAGCCACTAATAAAAATATACGATGCATTTGTGTGATGATGCCATGCACATTTCATCAGTTCGCCTTCGCTGTAGATATCCAGACTAAGTACAGGTAGTCCTTGACTTACAACCACAATTGAGCCTAAAATTTCTGTTGCTAAGTCCGATATTTGTTAAGTGAATTTTGCCCCACTTAACGAACATTCTTGCCACGGTTGTTAAGTGAAACAATGCAGTTGGTAAGTTAGTAACATCGTGGTTAAGTGAATCTGGCCTCCCCATTGATTTTCGCTTGTCAGAAAGTTGTGAAAGGTGACCACATGACCCTGGAACACAGTGACCGTCATAAATCGTGAGTCAGTTGCCAGGTGTCTGAATGTTGATCACATGATCATGGGAATGCTGTCACAGTCACTTTTTTCAATGCGGTTGTAGCTTTGAACGGTCACTAAGTTAACTGCTGTAAGTCGAGAACTACTTTTATATCTTACATTGCTCCTCCTTCCTAGGGATGCTGGGAACTGAAGTTCAGCAATATCCAGAGTGCCATTCTATGATGAGCTGAGCCTTCAGCTGAGGAGACAGTCACTTGTCTGAGATGGTATAGGTCAGGGGTAGGCAACCTTGGCTCTTTTATGACTCGTGGACTTCAACTCCCAGAATTCCTCAGCCTGAAGGAATTCCTGACTCAGGAATTCTGGGAGTTGAAGTCCATGAGTCATAAAAGAGACAAGGTTGCTTACCCCTGATATAGGTTCTCCTGCTTGAGGAGTGGGTGGAGTAGAAGACCTCCAAGGTCTCTTCCAGCTCCTATCCTATCCTATCCTATCCTATCCTATTCCATATCTTAACGGCAGAAGCTCATTTTGTGACTTGAGTAAGTCAGCCTACCATAATAGGCATGTTTGTCTTGAGAAGCGCAATATTAACAATTTTGCATATGCCTCTAGCTCTATCTACCTTAAGGAGAAGGCTAGCAACAAAATTCTGTTAGGCTTCTCTGAAATAAGACAGCTAGGTGATCTAGGCACCATGAACCCATATAGCAAAATGGAAATTGCCAACAAACTTGGAGTACTTGGGTATGGTTAGGAGGACACTTACTTTTCTAGCCTGTCCCATCTATGTTTCCTGCTAAAATACATGTGAAAATACCTTTGGAGGAAAATTCCACTTGCGATTAGGGTTATGTCACCACGAACCCATACAGCAAAATGGAAATTGACAACATTCAGAGTGCTTGGGTATTGTAAGGAGGACACTTACTTTTCTATCCTGTCCCATCTATGTGTCCTGGTAAAATACATGGAAAAATCCCATTTGAGGAAAATTCCACTTAGGGTTAGGGTTAGGTAACCATGGACCCATAGAGCAAAATGGACATCGCCAAAAAATTTGGAGTGCTTGGGTATGGTTAGGAGGACACTTTCTTTTATAGGCTGCCCTATCTAGTTGTCCTAGTAAAATACATGGGAAAATCCCATTGGAGGAAAATTTCACTTAGGATTAGGGTTAGGTAACCATAAAATCATAGAGCAAAATGGACATAGGCAACAAAGTCGGAGTGGTTGGGCATTGTTAGGAGGGCACTGATTTTTCTAGCCTGTACTATCTTGGTGTCCTAGTAAAATACATGGGAAAATCCCGTTGACGGAAAATTCTACTTAGGGTTAGGGATAGGTCACCATGAACTCATAGATCAAAATGGACATCACCATGAAATTCAGAGTACTTGGGTATGGTTAGGAGGGCCTTGAGTATTCTAGCCTGCCCTATCTTTGTTTCCTGGTAAAATATATGGGACAATCCCATTGGCAGAAAATTCCACTAAGGGTTAGGGTTAGGTCACCATGAACTCAGAGCAAAATGAACTTCACCAACAAATTCAGAGTGCTTGGGTATGGTTAGGAGGGCACTGACTTCTAGTGTGCCCTATCTATGTTTCCTTGTAAAATACATGGGAAAATCCCATTGGAGGAAAATTCCACTTAGGGTTAGAGTTAGGTCACCATGAACTCATAGAGCAAAATGGAAATTACCAACAAACTCGGAGTGCTTGGGTATGGTTAGGAGGACACTTACTTTTCTAGAGTGCCCTATCTTTGTTTCCTGGTAAAATAAATGGGAAAATCCCATTGGCAGAAAATTCCACTTAGGGTTAGGTCTCCATGAACTCATAGAGCAAAATGGAAACTGCCAACAAACTCGGAGTGCTTGGGTATGGTTAGGAGGACACTTACTTTTCTAGGCTGCCCTATCTATGTTTCCTGGTAAAATAAATGGGAAAATCCCATTGGAGGAAATTTCCATTTAGGGTTAGGGTTAGGTCACCATGAACTCATAGAGCAAAATGAACATCACCAAGAAATTCGGAGTGCTTGGGTATGGTTAGGAGGCCACTGACTTTTCTAGGCTGCCCTATCTTTGTTTCCTGATAAAATACATGGGACAATCCCATTGGCAGAAAATTCCACTAAGGGTTAGGGTTAGGTCTCCATGAACTCATAGAGCAAAATGAACTTCACCAACAAATTCAGAGTGCTTGGGTATGGTTAGAGGGCACTGACCTCTAGTGTGCCCTATCTATGTTTCCTTGTAAAATACATGGGAAAATCCCATTGGAGGAAAATTCCACTTAGGAGTAGGGTTAGGTCACCATGAACTCATAGAGCAAAATGGACATCACTAACAAATTCAGAGTGTACAACACAATTTTAGGTTTATGTAGGAAGAGCAAAAATCTCCAAAGGTGCCAACAATATCCAGAAGATTTCAATCATTTGGTGGTATACACTTGGAGGAGAACAGCTCTCTCTTCCTAGTCAATCCATTTCTATGGGGCGGGGAAGTCTCTGGAAGAAAATTGGTCAACCTGGAAGAAGAGTTGCTCCCTCCTCCCATTCCACCTAACCATCCCAATTCTGCAACATTGTTTTTGCAACAATGGATTTAACTCATTGTCACAATGGGAGCTCCTATTGTATCTTATTAGAATTTTATTTTCACATTAGTTATCAAGTCACATACATCATAAAGAGCAGGCAAACAACATTTCAGTCTTATGATAAAACATGACCATAGGCAGATGGTGCATGACTACTTAATTGAAAATTGCCTTCTGTTGTTTAAATTTGCATAATGCTAGTGGATAAATAATTATAGCAGCTGACTCACTTTGTGTTATATGTGGTTGCTTTTTGAAAAATCAGCTCCATTTCTTTCTTTAATAGTTTTAATTCAAGGATTAAATGATGTTCATTTCATGGTTATTTTGTCTGAGCATTGAAAAATCAAGATTGCGTGCTAGCAAAGTTTGCTTACTACTTAGTTAAACCAATATTTTTCAATCTTGGCAACTTTAAGGTGTATGGATTTCAACTTCCATAATTCCTTGGCGAAAGTGGTCCATATGGAATTCTGGGAATTGGAGTCTGTATCTTAAAAGGAATAGTTTTACAACTTTACACCTTAATCTGTAATTCTAAAATACACATTGCAATAAATAAAGCTACCATATAACGGCCTTTCATAGAAGCATTTGATAAAGATTATTACACATTTCATAGCTGTCTTACAGTGATTGATTTGAAAAGTAGTAGTTGCCTATGTGGGTGATTCCAACCAAAAGTTTTGGCTCTGTGACGATGTAAAGTTTTATTTGTGGTTTATTCATAAATGAAACTCGTAATTAGTTCCTACAGTTTACGAACACCACATATTTATGATGATGCTCCAAATTATTGGCATCTGAATATGTAAACTGGCTCAGCTGCAAAATCAGAATTTGTACTGTTGCAAAATCAGAATAATAGAGTTAGAAGGGAACTTGGAGGAGGTGGAATAGACAACATCACCACCAGATGGATTTGTAGCTGGCTGACAAACCATACTGAACGAGTAGTCTTCAATGGTAATGCATCCTCATGGAGACAAGTAAGCAGTGGGGTACCACAAGATTCTCTCTTAGGCCCAGTACTCTTCAATATCTTCATAAATGACTTAGATGAGGAAATAGAAGGGGAACTCATCAAATTTGCAGATGACACCAAATTGGCAGGAATAGCCAACACCCCAGAAGACAAACTCAGAATCCAAAAAGATCTTGACAAACTTGAACAATGGGCCCTATCCAACAAAATGAGTTTCAATGTGGAGAAAAGCAAAGTTTTACATTTAGGCAGGAAAAATCAAAGGTACGAGTACAGACTGGGCAAGACCTGGCTTAAAAACAGTAACTGTGAGAGGGACCTTGGAGTCCTAGTGGACAATCACTTGACCATGAGCCAGCAATGTGCTGCAGCAGCCAAAAAAGCTAATACAATCCTGGGTTGTATAAACAGAGGCATAGAATCAAGATCACACAAAGTACTAGTACCACTTTATAAAACCCTAGTAAGACCACACCTGGAATACCGCAAGCAATTTTGGTCACCATACTACAAAAAGATTTAAGACCTTGGAAAAAGTTCATAGAAGAGCAACTAAGATGATCAAAGGCCTGGAGACTAAAACATATGATGAACGGTTGGTTGCAGGATTTGGGTTTGGCTAATCTAAAGAAGAAATAGGGATGACATGATAGCAGTGTTCCAGTGTCCCCTATACCATTTCAGACAATCTCTTCTTAAAAGCATCCACAACTTCTGGAGGCAAATCGTTCCACTGATTAATTGTTCTGTCAGGAAATTTCTCTTTAGTTCTAGGTTGCTTCTCTCCTTAATTAGTTTCTATCCGTTGCTTCTTATCCTGCCTTCAGCAGATAACCACTGGATCTTATGGTCAGGAAAAACTGCTTGTACTGTACAGGACAGGTTAAGCTCAGAAACTCAGTTAATGCACATACCGCTATTCTCTTTCACAAATTGCATTTAATTAAGGTTGGAGACTTCAATCATTTGAAGCTGAAATAGCTTCAGTTTGAGATTTGTGTGCGGCTGTGGCTACAAGCTCCACTTCGTGTAAATCCATAATGTGATTGAAGTTTGAACAGTAGGGTAAGCCTCAAACGGTTATTAAAACAGTGTGAAACGGGGAATAAAATTGTGATGTATTCGCTACTGGATTCTTTATTTTGTAAATAAAGTACAAATAACCCCAAATGACATATAACTCACATGGATGCCCTCCAAGATGTATGACACTCACAATTATCCTTATGGCTATTGCTAGGCAGAGAATTCCAGAGGTTGTGAGAAAAAAGGCCTAGCTAATGATTTTCAGAAAGCACATACTACTTCCTTTCACTTACTTTGTGCATGAAGAGTTAAACTTCATTTTTAGAAATCTACCAATATACATTTTCATGAGATAAAAAAGCTAGTCACGAATACCTCCATGTATATTTTTCTTGTTTCTACCAACTCAACATGACAACAGGCTTATATCTTGTTCTCTTGCTTTCTGCTTTCCTCTCGCAAAAGAAAGGCTTTATATTCCTTGTGGAGAGATTTATCATCTTCTGTCTCCATTTGTATGTACGTCGGTGGTAATATTTCATAGCACAGAACACCTCGGAATACCGAAGCTTTAAACTTTTAAGTTCCTTCAAGGAAAATATATATATATATATATATATATATATATATATATATATATATATATATATATATATATATATATATATATATATATATATATATATATATATATATATATATATATATATATATATATATATATATATATATATATATATATATATATATATATATATATATATATATATATATATATATATATATATTTCCTGCCTGCAAAATGAAGATGCAGAAGTGATAGAGAAAACTGGGTCTGGCTGGGTATGGGTTCTGGAATCTTTCAAATATAATCTGGAACCTGTCTTTGAACTATACCAGGGGTAGGCAACCTTGGCTCTTTTATGACTCGTGGACTTCAACTCCCAGAATTCCTGAGCCTATGTCCATCACAGCATCCCCACAAAATTTGGATGCTTGGCAACCAGCATGCATTTGCAGCAATTGGCAATGCTTGGGTTCAAGTGATCACCATTTGCGATCTTCCCAGCTGGCTTTTGACAAGCAAAGTCAATGGGGGAAGCTGGATTCACTTAACAACCATATGATTCACTTAACAACTGCCCTGATCTGCTTAGTAGCCATAGCAAAAGAGTCATAAAATTGAGCGTGACTCAACAGCTACCTTGCCTAGCAACTAAAATTCTGGTCCCAGTTGTGGTTACAAGCCAAGGACTTTCAGTAACTATCTTGAAGGAAAAGCACTATAAAAGCCCATTTTAGTAAATGAAAGTGTAAAGAGAGAAGACAGCAGGAGAAAACACTGCACTTACTGTTAAGGCCAAGAAATTGTCATATGGTTCAGTAATCAAATGAAATTGCAAAGATAATGCAAATCAATTCCATCTACATATATTGGACTATAACTCCAATTCAAAGCCCTCAAAGCTCCACGGTCATAATGACTAAATATGATGAGAGTTAATATATTTATTATTTATTTATTCATTCATTCAATTTCTATAGCTACCCACCTCAGTCAATGACTCTGGGCAGATTATAGTTAAACCACTAAAAAAAAACCAATTTAAAACAATACAAAACAATATACAGGTAATACTAGTTTTAGAACAGCCGAGCTGAAACCATTTAACTGCTTTTATGCTTTGAAAGCGCTTGCCACTTTTAGTGATTTGTGGCACTTGGCAGAAGACATTGCATTGGCTTTTTATTTATTGGCTGGCATCTTTTACCTTCAAACTCACCGTTTTTATTCTCCTTTATTCATATTTCCACTCCCTGCTGACAGAGGAGATGGGTGTGATTTTTGTGGAGGACACAGTAACGTTCCATCTGAAGTTATTGTGTCAGAGACTTGAAGTTTCATAAACGAAAGATGTGTGGCTTGTCATAGCTGATCAGCTTAAATGGTAGTGTGAACAAAAAGGACAAAGGTACAGAGGAGGTGAACCACAAAGGACAGAAATGGGGAGAGAATGTAAATGTTTGATGAGTTGCTTTGTTTTTATAATTACTTCATTTACACTATTCAGATTTGGAAAAAAATTACGTTCTGTGTGAATGAGGGGGTGAAGTGGCTCTGTTTCATATGGGCTCAGAGAAATCGATAGGTTTTAAATTAGTCATGACTGACTGAAATTCCATTGATTTGTGTGAAACTCCTAAATTACTCCCATGAAATTTGGAACCAACCCATTGACAGGAGATAATATTTTAAACTGAAGGGATAAAATGGTTTCTTAAGTCTTACTGAAATACAATAAACACATAAACCCCCAGATGGCACAGATAAACCCCAAGTGGCCTCAATGGCTGGAGAAAATACTAACAATCAGATGATTCCAAAGAAATATAATCTTTCCACTCCTCCCCCACAATATCCTGTCAGAACTAAACCTCCCCCCCTTTCCACCACCCTTCAGGCAGAACTGATGAAGCTTCTTGGATGAGAAGTGAAACATCTTCTTCAAGGGAAAAAAACATAAGCCAATTGCCTTTTGAAAAAGCAGCTTTGAGACAACCATGATCTGGATGACTGAGAATCTCCATAGTCATATAATACTTTAACACTTTTTTTTACAAAGGGAAGAAGGGAAAGAAAGGAAAGAAAGAGATGAGGGATCCAAAGAAATTGTGGCATTTCAAATTACGATTGTTTCAGTGCTTCAGTTTGGGAGTATATGGAAAATTTGGGGTCTTGACAGCTACATGTAGTTCCAATGGAATATACAAGGGCAATTTGGAAATAAAACTCCGTTTGAGCATGTGCGAGAAATAGGCGGGGATAGCACTGCCCGTCCTATGATGTCATATTCAGTAGGCAGTGAGGAGGGGAAAGAGAAGGTTGTGCTGCAGTTGATTCATCCACTAGATCAGTGGTTCTCAACCTTTCTCAGGTTGAGACCCCACTTGCCCCGCCCATTCGTGCCGCGACCCCGACCTGGGGGTGCGCGCGCGCAAATTTTTTTTTTAAAAAAAAATTTAAAAAAATAAAAAAAAACAAAATGGTGGCTGCGACGGGCGGATCCGTGCATGCGCGGATCGGCCCGTCGCACGCGCCACGCATGCGCGCATCCGCTGGTCGCGGGCCGCCATTTTTTTAAATTTTTTTTAAAAAATGTTTTTAAAAAATCCCCCCAAAAAACAACAAAATGACGGCCGCGACAGGCGGATCTGCGCATGCGCGGATTGGCCCGTCGCACACGCCACGCATGCCGCATCTGCCCGTTGCGGGCCGCCATTTTGTTTTTTTTTATTTTTTATTTTAAAATTTAAAAAAAAAATGGCGGCCGCGACGGGTGGATCTGCACCTGCGCGGATCGGCCCGTCGCACGCGCCGCGCATGCGCGGATCCGCCCGTCGCAGTCTGCCATTTTGGTTTTTTTTATTTAATTTTTTTTAATTTTTTTTAATTTTTTTTAAAAAAAAATTTTCCGGCGCGACGGGCGGATCTGAGCATGCACGGTGCGCGCACGCCAAAAAAAATAAAAATAAAAATTAAAAAAAATTTAAAAAAATTTAAAAAAAATTTAAAAAAATAAAAATAAAAAAAACAAAATGGCGGCCGGCGGTGCCCGGCGACCCCCGCAAAATGGTCACGCGACCCCAAATGGGGTCACGACCCCAAGGTTGAGAACCACTGCACTAGATCAATTGAAAATGAATCCTGCCGTGGAAAATCCCGCCAAATGTGAAGTGCATGCAGTAATACGATTCCTTTGTGTGAAAAAACTTTCAGTACCTGCAATTCATCGCAAACTGTGTAATGTTATGGACCAAACATGATGAGTGAAAGTGTTGTACGTCAATGGTGTCGCATGTTTAAAGATAGACGAACTGACGTACACAATGAAGCAAGAAGTGGCCGTCCATCTGTTGTCAGTGATGAACTTGTGCAGGAAATTGACAAAAAGGTCCGTGAAGTCAATCAGTTCACACTATCTGCACTTTCTTTACACTTTCCCCAAATTTCTCAGACTGTTTTGTATGAGGTAGTGACAGAAAAATTGGGATGCCGCAAGTTCTGTGCTCACTGGGTACCCAAACTCCTTTCTGAGGAGCACAACACACACCAAGTGGGTTCTGCTTTGGCTTCATTCCCAGGCGGGAGATCTTTTTGCAGAAGGAATTTCAAACCTTGTAAGACGTCACGACAAGTGCCTCAATTTGAATGGCGATTATGTTGAAAAGTAATGTAATGTTGTAGTTTTCTAATGTGTATAATAAAAGTTCTGTATGTGTGAGTGTCCGTCATTGATAACCAAACGGAGGTTTATTTCTGAATTGCCCTCGTATATAGCTCAGGGTTGAAATGTGGAGTCCTTAGTTGTTAGAGAATTTTAATTTCTCTATTGGTGAAAAAATAAATCAGAAGCTCTCACAGTTGACTGCATTTAGCTGATTCAAAATAACCTCTTTATATTCATATCAAAATATTTACAATACCATACATTCTTCTTTACAGCAACGTAGCTCAATGAAGATTTCTTATAGAGACATACAGAGACAAACCTGAGACTGGAAAAATTCAGCTCCTAACTCAATACCCTTTTGCACAGACTCAGTAGCACTTTCTTCACATTGGCTGACTGAGTTACCACATGACTCTTCCTGTTCATGAATATTCCAACATTAGTGCTCTCTAAATTTGGTTGTTTGCTTGCAGATTTTTCAAAACACATCCTCTCCAGCAACCAACACACAGATAAGCAGGGTTTAACAGCAGACAGTCAAGAAAAAAAAAACTTAATCAAGAAACTAGTAACGGAAAACCACAGCCCACCAACACTGGGAAGGTAAATTACCATGTACAAACAGGGAGCTACACTCACTAACACTGATGATGTTACTTAGTCAGGTAATGAAAGGTGGACAAGCAAACAACCAAACACACAGCTACATGCACCTTTGAGTCACGGATGGTCCTCAGCTCTGCTTCAGGTTACATGTTTGTCTTTCTCGTGAGGATAATCTGACTGCATTTAGAGCTCAGCTTCTCAAACAAATGTTCTAGCTTGGACTGATGCACTTAGCATGTGAAAAGTCAAAATAACCTTTTCCAAAGATCACATTGACTGGGTGACTTATGTAACTAAATAAGTAAAGAAAAACCTATTTGCTTAGTTGTAGGCCATGGCAAAAAGAACAAAACATACACACTGACTTTAAGCCATGAAAAAACCCCAGTAGTATATCAAAATATATATACTTACGTACAGTCCTGAAACTCAAACCATTTTGACCCTCTCCCTTATTTTTCTTAACCATCAAAGCTGCCCGAATATAGTTAACAGTTTATTGTATAAGAAGAATAATTTTATCCCTCAATAAATAAGCTTTGTAGAATTTAGACTTTCTATCTGGGTAATTCAACATAATACTACTGTAGAAAAACTGCTACCTTTAACTCACAGAACAATAGGTTCTGATTTATGGTCTTCTTCTCTGTGGCCCATGAAAGACATCATGCGTTTCTCCTGTGCTAGCTTTCTCAAACTGCAGATGGAAAATGTCACATTTAGCCAAAAGAAAGCATTAATTTCATACAGTTAGTGGTTATCCAATTAAACAAATAAAGTGCTGATTATTTTCTTTCTTAAACGTATATGTGATCCTTTAGATCTTGCAAAATGATTTTGATATTCAAAATATGGTATCTTATGTTTTACTATATTCATATGACCCCTCCCAAGTGCCCTCCCCAATCTGTGTCACCTCACTTGCACGACCCCGCATGCCTTCCCCAATCTGCACAGCACCTCTTGTGAACACACAACCTTCCTGACCTGCTTCCCATGCTCTGTCCCTGATCTACACAGCACTTCTCACATATTCTCATACCCGCAGGCATCCTTTCCAAACCGCTCCACCCCACCAGTAAGTCTCTGAGCTCTACTCTACTTCTGTACAGGTAGTCCTTGCTTAACTACAGTAATTGGGACCTGCAACTCTGTTATGAAGTGATATGATTGTAAAGCATAATAGCAATAGTACTTAGACTTATATACTGCTTCATAGTGCTTTACAGCCCTCTCTAAGTGGTTTACAGAGTTAACATATTGCCCCCAACAATTTGGGTCCTCATTTTACTGACCTCAGAAGGATGGAAGGCTGAGTCAACCCTGAGCCGGTGTGAATCAAACTGCTGGCAGTGAGCAGAATTAACCTGCAATACTGCATTCTAACCACTGTGCCACCATGGCTGTTGTAATGCCACATGACTAGGCTGACTTGTGAGAGCATTTGAAGCAGTCCCACTTGCTTATTGCTAGGTGACTCCCATATCTGAACAGTGATCATCTGACCGTGGGGAAACTGCCAACTGCAACAATGAGGAATGTCCCAGGTCCCCTTATTCAGCGCCATTGTAAGTTCAAACAGTTGGTGAATGGTTGCTGAACAAGGACTATTGATATGGTTTGGGAAGCAAATAAAATGAAGCCATGAATCTACAAACAAACCTGAAATTTTAGAAGAAGTGAATAGTTTGGGCCTGAAACATGATCTTAGTAGAAATCAATAAGTAAAAGCCATAGTTTGGATTCAACTAATGCCATTTCTGCTTCCAGATTTATAAGTCCAGAACAACTACATTTTAATGCCCTTGAATGTGCCTGCAGAAATCTATATACTGCTAAAACTCTATAACCTTTAATTGGGCAAAATGATGCAACATAGGGCAAAACGTTGTCAACAAATGTACCTCAAATAGGCTAACTTACATTGCTCCTGAAGGATCCAGTATTCCTGAAGGAATGAAATTTGGGGAAGATGTGGCTGCTTCAAGCTACTACCAGGCCACTGCTGTGGTTGTGTGATCCTAATTTTCAATGTTCTGTGACAAGTTTCCCACCCACTTGTGCAGTCCCTCACTCCCTCCCCCACCCAGCAGTGGCCACCTACTGTACCTATCTGCTGGGAAGGGAAGGGGAATGCAGGGAGGGAGGGAGGAAGATAGATAATGACACAATGATGGGGGATAGGAACTAGAGGGAAGGAACTCCAGCACCTTTCCTGGCCCACATCATCCTCTGCATATGACCCCCTGCAACCAGCACCACCACCTACACAACTTCGCTGATTTGTGTGACATCTATTGCACATCCCCATGCATTCTTCCTGACCTAGTCTGCATTCCACATGCTGTCCCTTATCCACACAGCACCTCTTGTGCACTCCCAAGCATCCTTCTGATGTGTGACACCCCTCATGTGCACTCCCTGACCTGGGCAGCTCCTTTATGACTCAACTCATGATTCCCATGCCTGCTCCCCTGCACACCCTTCTTGACCCACAGGGCATCTCTTGTGCACCCCCAACACTTACCCACATGCACACCCCAACACAAGCAGTATTTCTTGCACACCATTTCCAGCTATCATCCCTGTGTAATCTCTCATTTCCTGAACCACCTGGAAGGAGCCATTTACCTGCTTGCCTTGACCTTGCAACTTCCTGCTGGCTTCCCCACTGACTTTCTTCCTACAAGCTTCTCACAAGCAAAGTAAATGGGGAAGCCAGCTGGCATTTCAGGAAGGGAAGGAAGGAAGGAACAGAGAGAGATGAAGGAATACTGAGGAAATAAGGGAGGGTGGAAGGGAGAGAAGGAGGGAGGGGATATTTCTGATGCTCTCTGCCAGTTCCCCATAAGCCAGCAGGAAGCCAATGGGGAAGCCAGCAGGAAGTCAAAAGTTGCTCCCCCTCCGTGATCATTCTGCTTCTGTTCAGGTAAGGAAATATCTCTATAGTTAAAGATTCTGGAACTCAAGAACAGTATGCTTTTAGCAACTAAAATATTGAAAGAGATATACAACATATACAACACACTTACATCAAGGTAGGAAAAAGAAATATAACTGTATACATACTCTTAATTTGTTTTCTTGGCGGCATATTTCCTACAAGTTTCATTTGAGCCTGAAGCCTGATGTATTATAAGTTTTTAAAACTGCCTGCTGCATACATTTTTCTTCATTCTGTTTGCATTCTGTTTCCTACTTTTAGTAAAAACAATTATCTTAGTGTTTTTGCACTTCATTACTAGGGGTTATTTCTTGAAGTAGGTCACCAATTATCTAAACAAGCTTCTTAAACCAACTAATACAGAGCAAGAGTTATTGCCTCATTAGCATATGGCAATAATGATACAGCCTTATCTGGCACCCTCGAAATGCCGGGTTTATGAGCAACAAAGGCATTCAGCTTTTAATTTCTTCCTTGCCCAAAACTCCTGAAAAATAAAATACAAGTGTTCTAATGTTCAAAAACATTTTTAAAAGTTTCAACATTAAAAAAGAAATTCTCACCTTCTTTCTTGACCATATAGCTGTGCTCCAGGAGAATGGAGAGGAACAGATCATGTTGAGTCTCCCAACAGTTGGATTCTGAGTTTGAATCAAGCTTCTTATGCCATAGTTTTTATACTCTGTTTAATAATGCTCCTTAATGGCTTCCCACAGCTGTAATCTGCCCCTGGGGATGGGGTGGGTAGGGGTGGAAAAATATGATTATACCAAACTAAGGGGATCAAGGAGCTTTGGTAGTGCAGTTTTTAGAATGCAGTATTGCAAGCTAACTCTACCCACAGCCAGGAGTTCAGTTCTGACGGGCTCAAGACTGACTCAGCCTTCCATTTTTCTGGAGTAGGTAAAATGAGGACCCAGATTGTTGGGGGCAACATGCTGATTCTGTAAGCCTGTTAGAAAGTGCTGTAAAGCACTATAGGGCAGTCTATAAGTCTATTGCTGTAAAGCACTATAGGGCAGTCTATAAGTCTATTGCTGTAAAGCACTATAGGGCAGTATATAAGTCTTTGCTATCAAGTACAAGTATCCTCATTATGGATTTTTGTGTTTTAAATATAAAATTTCAGGATCTAAAGAGAGATGAGAGACTATTAATGTCTTGCTTGTATCTGTTAACTTTTTCTAAACCAATTAATCTTGATTTAGGACTGCTCTGTATGATAGCAATAACGATAGCACTTAGACTCATATATCACTTCACAGTGCTTTACAGCCCTCTCTAAGCGCCCAACAATCTGGGTCCTCAGTTTACCGACCTCGGAAGGATGGAAGGCTGAATCACCTTTGAACTGGTGAGAATTGAACTGCCGAACTGCTGCAGCGGGCAATCAGCAGAAGTCATACTTTCAGTCATACTCTCAATTGTAATCATGTTGAGAATTTGTAAGTACTGAACATTTTCTGGTGATTCAGTGGGATTTAAGAGCATCTTCCTTCAACATTTGTTCTCATCTGGAGGAATTTCAACACCCGTATTATTTCCTTGTGTATTATAAACGTCCATTTTCTTATCCAGGTATACAGAAGTGGACTGCAGTAATGCACTGCCCACAATTTACAGTATAATGTTCAGTTGCCCATTCCTCACCTTGCAAAAAAAGAATTCTCTTCCTGGGATTATGTTACCCGTCAGCATAATGAAAGATTTATCACTGGAACGGACAAATTGGGACAGACCTCCTTATCCATTTCAGGAGAATTCTAAGTTCTGCAATAATTTTCAAGCAAGAGCGGAATCTGAAATGCAATATTTCACTGAAGGTTTTAATTATTAATCTGAATTCCATTCTGGAATCTACTTATCTGGTAAAAGAAAGATTGTAAGCGAAAGGGGACTGCTGCTTAACCAGACTTTATATATTTTTTTTCAGGGGAAAGATTGTTTTGACACATCTTTATCTTATTCCTTATAATACCTTTGAATTCTAAACAGCTCCCGTAGTGCTTTAGCTTTACAGTACTCATTTTTCTTACCACAGCTCTAAGGGTTTCTTTAAACAATTCCAACTTTTCTTCCAAGCAAACCATTTGCAAAAATGGTCCTATCTGTTGTGTCCTGGGCCTGCTGAGGCAATTCAGTAGGCCCAGAAATGTTGCAAATGGTCCCGGGCAACCTAAAAGCTGCCCAGGACCAACTGGTTGGCGCCGGTCTTGCGCGCATGCGCAAGGTGCAAAAAAGGTTTGTGTTTGTGATTGGATGGGTTTGGGAGACTATAAAAGGCCTGTGTGCCTGTTTGTTTGCTGAGTGATACAGTGGAACGAATAAAGAAAGAACTTGGTTAACAACTTGTGTGTCGCTTCAATGCCGCGAACCCCAATACGTAAAAGTGGTGACGAAGGTGGGATCACTGCAAAGAAGAAGACAACTCGAAGAACCTAGCCTATACAAAAAAAGAGCTGGAAGCCGGGAAGTCGGCACCCAGATCTGCACTCACCTGCCAGTACGCAAATGCTGGAGGTGGGCTTGGCAAATGGGCCTCTTCCCAGCCTGAATTGCAGTGAGGCTAAGAGAAGCTAGCAATGTTGAAGATCGTCCGGTTGTCAGAATTCAACGTGTCTCACCCGGAGCACTGGAACTCTTACATGGCCCAGGTACAAAACTACCTGCGAGTTAACCAGGTTCGAGAAGATGTTTTGAAGGCAGCAACCCTGCTGTGCATCTGTGGGCAGGACACTTTTGATGCGGCCGAAAATTTAGTAGCTCCTGTGCCACTTGAGTCTGTAACATACACAGACTTGAAGAATATGCTGAAGGACCATTTTCATCCAAAGCTATTTGTAATTGCGTGGAGGCATGCTTTTGAGCAGAGGGATCAGAAGCCTGGTGAGTCTGCTGAGGAATTCGTCGCTGCCTTGAGACAAGCTGCCAGGCCTTGTGAGTTCAAGGACTTGGAAGAACGCTTACGAGACCATTTTGTCTGCGGCCTTAGAAGTAGAGATCTGCAACAAAAAATCTTTGCTAAAGCTGAAGTCACATTACAAGATGTCTTATGTGAAGTTGCAGCTGAAGAAGCAGCAGGCGGCACTGTGAAGGCCTTGCGACTCACCAGAAGCGCTATATCAGTCGCGTCTGTCCATCAAAAAGTTGCTCAAGAAGTGCAGGACCCAGATCCAGAAGAAGAGGTGGACAGACTTCACCAGCCTGCAGTACAAAGGCCATGAGAGAAGCCAGTCAAGACTCCGGCAGCCCTTCAGTGTCTCGGATGTGGAGGACGCCACAAGCGCTCAGACTGCTGGTTTCGCTCCGCCATTTGTCAGTTATGTGGTAGGCAAGGCCACATTGCCATTGTCTGTTTGGGTCACCAGCAGGTGCAACCTTGGGAAGAATTCCTTCAGAAAGGTACCAGGGTCCCTGTTCTATCCCAGCCTATTGCTGTCCTTGTTACAGGCACAAGGACCAAACCCCTGCTGATGCAATAGGCTGGAGACTTTCAAACAAAACAAACACCTTTTAATATGGGTGACAAACCTGTCAAATAGTCCAAAATACAAACAGCAAAAACTCAAGTCCAAAGGAAAAAACAGAAGAGAAGTCACAAGCAAGACAAACAGACCAGGATTCCAAGAAGCACTTGCAAACGGTTGCCTTCAGCAACCAGCACCGCCCACACCTCCTCCCTTTAGTCAGCAGTCCCAAGGCGTTGCCTGTCATCGCCTTCTCCTTTTACTCTGGAGGTGTTGTATTGACTGCTGCTGATTTTTTCTTGCTAAATGACAACGTGTGCAAGCATCAATTAACAAGTCCATCAGGTGTGAGTCTTCTGAGTCTGACTCATTCTCCTCACACAGCTGAGCTTCATCAGGAACATGACTGGAGGGCCCAGGCTCTGCATCAAACCATGAGTCCTGTAATTCATCCTAGCCTCCCTCTGCCCCTAAAGGCCCTTCAAATGCCTCCTCCACCTCCTCCTCAGATTCCTCAGACTCAGCTGTTGCGAGCACAGGCTGGCACGGAATCACAACAGTTCCCAGCCAACACAGGGTGGGTTTCTGCGTGTTGCGCAGAAGCATTTTGCAGACAGGAACACACAAGCCCAAGAAGAAGCTTCATGTTGATGTGAAGCTACAAGGGGTTCCCTTGTCAATGGAGCTGGACACTGGGTGTGCTCTATCGATCATTTCACACAATACCTTTAAAAGGATTTGTAGCAATAGTGGCCTTAGAGTCAAACTTAGGCCATCGAACTTAATCCTCACAGATCTTCAAAATTCAAGGGTTAAAGTACTTGGAGAAGCTACGCTCAAAATGCAGCGTAAGGCTTTCCAGGGTCTATTAGATGTGGTGGTTGTTGGGGGTGAGCGTACGAGTCTAATTGGACTTGAGTGGTTCAAAGCCTTAGGAATCCAAGTATCTGGCATAAACTGTCTGCAAACTACAGGCCTTGCAGAAGTCTGCAATGAGTTTGCAGATGTGTTTAGCCCAAAGCTTGGGTCCTACAAGGGGCCTCCCATTTCCTTGCGATTAAACCCAGCCATCACACCTGTTAGAATCAAGCCCAGGATTGTGCCGTTCGCCTTAAAGGGCAAGATTGATGCAGAGCTGGACAAGTTGCTCCAGCAGGGCATCTTGGCACTGGTGGACTCAAGTCCATGGGAAACCCCCATTGTGATGCCTTTAAAAGCTAACTGAGAAGTCCGAATTTGCGCAGACTACAAATGCACCCTGAATACAGGTTTGCAACAACACGCATATCCTGTACCAGTAGTGAGCCATATTCTGGCCTCCCTCAAAGGGGGAAAGCTGTTTGCAAAGCTTGATTTAGCAGAGGTCTATCAACAGTTACCTGTTGATGAAGCAACTGCGGAGGCCCAAACAATAGTGACTCATAGGGGTGCTTTTAAGGTAAAGAGGTTACAATTTGGGGTGAATGGTGCTCTTGGTATATTTCAGAGTGTTATGGAGCGCACGCTCAGTGGAATATCTGGGATTTGCCCCTACTTTGATGACATCCTCATTGCAGGAGAGTCATCACAAAATTTGGCAGAAAGGTTAAGGGCTGTATTGTTGAGGTTCTGCCAAGCGGGCCTCAAATTGAAAAAAGACAAATGCAAGATTGGAGTCACTTCCACAGAATTTTTAGGATTTAGAATAGATGCCCAAGGCATCCACCCTGCAGAATCCAAATTAAAGGCCATTCAGGAGACCCCAAGTCCCAAGTCTAAAAGTCAGCTTCAGGCTTTCTTGGGACTCCTCAATTTCTATCACGCATTTCTTCCCCATAAGGCTGCAGTGGCTGAGCCGTTACACCGGCTCTTAGATAAGCAAGCTCCATGGCAGTGGACGAAAGTCCATGACAAGAGCTTTAATGAGGTCAAGGCCTTGCTCTCATTAAATGCCGTATTAGCGCATTTTAATGAGCAACTGCCTGTGTGCATGGCATGTGATGCATCCCCTTATGGGGTGGGAGCAGTACTTAGTCACCTGAAGGCTGATGGGACACAAGTCCCTATTCAAGGACTTTGTCATCTGCAGAGCGTAATTACGCTCAAATTGACAGAGAGGCCTTGGCCATAGTGGCTGGTATAAAGAAATTTCATGATTTCTTATATGGCCACCACTTCATGGTCTATACAGACCATAAGGCACTGCTGGGTTTGTTTACTACTAATAAACAAACCCCACACATCATTTCCCCACGTATGCTGAGGTGGTCCAGCAGACCAGGCACCCTCCCTGACCTTGTGAAGGTCACAAAGGGCTAAGGGACCTCCCAAGCATCTGGGAGACTATGTGAGGTTTCTTTCATTGCAGAGGGAACCTTGCGAGTCTGTAACAGGATGATGTTGACTAACACCCGGTATAGCGTAATATATATCAATTATGATTTTGGGGAGCGTTTGTTTACTCTGCCTATGTGCAGGCCAGAGTAATTCCACTATTCCCAGCCCGGGAACAAATGTATTGTGTGTATCGTTATGTGTGTTTTATCGGGGGGGGGAGGGGTGTTGTGTCCTGGGCCTGCTGAGGCAATTCAGCAGGCCCAGAAATGTTGCAAATGCCCCGGGCAACCTAAAAGCTGCCCAGGACCAGACTGGTTGGCGCTGGTCTTGCGCGCATGCACAAGGCGCGAAAAAGGGTGTTTGTGATTGGATGGGTTTGAGAGACTATAAAAGGCCTGCGTGCCTGTTTGCTTGCTGAGTGGTACAGTGGAACGAATAAAGAAAGAACTTGGTTAACAACTTGTGTGTCGCTTCAATGCCCCGAACCCCAATACTGAAAACTATCAGTTGTGGGACCAATGACAGAACAATTAATCTTCCATCAGTATTTGTATCCCCAAGTCTAATCACCTGACCCCACTTTTTTCCATAGATAATAGGGAGTATATACCAAGCCAGGGAAGCTCTCCATGTCGGACAATTTCCAGACTACAAACACATTGAAGTAAAAGGAAAAGAAAAGATTTCATTCACCTCAAATTTTTTGTGTGTTTTGTTAGGCAAGGGAGCCTTGGATTACTGGCATAAGGACCTGCATGGTAATGGCACTTCACCCTGAAGTTCATGAATTTTAATGCCTCATACATTTATTTTAGGATTTCAAAGGTTAAGCCAGTGCTTCTCAAAATTGGCATCTTTAAGGTGTGTAAACTTCAACTCCTAGAAATTCCCCAGCCAGTATGATCTAACATCATGCTTCTTTCTTACAAACGCTATTTGCAAGACATGAATAGCTGTCTTATACATGCAAACTCCCTGATGGCCATTTACAATTTGTGCCAGAGACACAGTCACAAGCAGCTCACGCCCGATCACAATAGAATCAGTCGTTGCATCATCCTAATAATGGGATTTAGATTGCCTTCCAGGTCAATTTTTAATCCTAGATGATACAGTCAAGATCACTATCTGATTTTCATGAGACAGTGTGTTTCAGAGAATTTCCTAACTTGACAAGGCATTAGAATATCTGCTGTCAATGAGTCAAATGCATGCACAATATATTCAAGTCTAAAAAAGTGGCAAGATCTGTGATTTTGTTTTAAATAGCTAGATTTTTTTTTCACCTAAAGAGCTGCAATTTCTGGACTGGTTGATACATTATTTTTTAGCAAAATTGTCTTTTTTGATATGGTATGGCATGCAGGCCTAGGCATGACCCATCCTGATACTCTGTGGCCATTAGCAATCTATCTGAACTATTCTTATTCATCACCAAGGGTCTGTCTTAAAGATTGGGCATCAGTGCTACTTAACTCCTGTGAATTCATATCCAGCTATTGACATTATTATTATTATCTCTGTTTTGAACAAATATTAGAGAAGGTGAGAAGGCACACGAATTCTAATACAGAATTCGACCACTAGGAACTTTTTTTTCCTAGGCCAGGGATAGGCAACCTTGGCTCTTTTATGACTCGTGGACTTCAGCTCCCAGAATTCCTGAGCCACCATAGCTGGCTCAGGAATTCTGGGAGCTGAAGTCCACGAGTCATAAAAGAGCCAAGGTTGCCTACCCCTGGCTTAGGCTATCATTATTTAATCATTGTTAAATGATTAGTTTATATATTGACTATTGCTCAGTCTGAGAAACTCACATACAACATTATAAAGCTTAAGAGAATGGAATAGGAACAGCTGTTGGCTAAAATCTTGTTATCTTTTATTGTTTATTTATTTTGAACCAAACATGTCTCCCAGTTTTCCCCAAAGACTCAGCTAATCTCTGAGAGTCCTCTTAGTTTAGGACTGAAGGGCATAAGAGAAACATCTCATATTTTTCATGGAAAAAATTCCTGCATTGCGTAAGCATGGGCTAATTAGGTACAGAGAGAGCTTGTTAATTTTAGTTTTTATGGCCCGAAGGTAACTAATTGTGCTCTGGGATGCTGTCCATATCTTCTATGTATTTCAAAATTTTCCCCAAATAAAGTACTTTTTAAAAAGAACTCTCTGCAAGTGGACCTCTACTTGCATTAGAGGCTTCACCTTGGTTTATTTATTCAGTTTGTCCTCCTGCCTATCTCCAAAAGTTGCCCTATATCCCATTGCTCCCTCCACAATAGATTTGGCTCTGTGGTCTCAGGAGAAGACGAGAATGAGTGGAAATTATTTTTATAGCTGGATACTATCTTATTAGGAAACAGGAAATAATCATGACCATTCTCAACTATTGACTATCCTTTCCCCCCCTTTACCTTGCTCCATTAACTATGAGTGATGCTTTTCATTTGTGAAACAGTCAGCGGCAACTAAAATCTCATCCTTGGGCTTCTTTCCAAGTCTTCTACTCAGCGTAGGGTATAATCAGGCCACAGCCACAAGAGCATGTAGCAGACACAGAGCGCCAATTGGATATAGCCAGGTCCCCAACCTTTATTGCCAGGGAATCCCACTCTGCCTCCACTATGGTATATGTAACTAATTCAAAGTGTGTAGACATGGAGGGCTTTTACTCTGACACAATATAATGCCCTCTCTTCAGCTGCCCTACAAGGCCAATACAAGAAGATTCGTTACCAGAGTGATAATGCCCCAGTGACTCTGGAGTTTGGACACACAGAAACAACAGAGCATACGCTCTTCCTGCATACCTGTATTACAGACATATTTGCATATTTACTGCGTAAATGTCCAGAGAGCACAGGATAATTGTACACCTCCTTGCTACTTTAAGATATCAACTGTGCACAACATACAATGTTGCCAGGCCCTGCTCAGCAGCACTCAAAATTCAGGAGATGAAGACCTGTGCCATAAATTAGACTTAATGAGTATCTACTTCTCCATAATAGGATGCTCTGTAATTTGATAGATAATTGTGTTCCACAGATCAGCCTTTATGATTCCCTATACCAGTGGTGACGAACCTTTTAGAGACCGAGTGCCCAAACCGCAACCCAAAACCCATTTATTTATCGCCAGGTGCTGGATGGGCGTGGCCGACTGGGTGGGCATGGCTGCAGTGGGTGTGGCCACCTCGATGATGCTTGTGGGGAGGGAAGCCTGTGGGGGCCGGGCAGGATTGGGGGAGATCTAGGGAATCTATGGCAGGTGAGGCAGTGGGCCAGAGGCTTGTCCTGCAGGGATGAGGCAAGGCGAGGCAGGGCGGGTGCCAATTGCCGTGGGGCAAGGCTAGGCAAGGCAGGGGCTGGAGCAGCTGCTACCTCATACCATCACCCCCCACACACACAGAGGCCAGCGAGCGCATGGGGGCTGATGGTGTCCGTCAGCAGCAACAGCCTGCTGGCTGTCCTGCATCATGGCAGCCCCATCGGACGATGTGGGGCAGCAGCGGCAAGGGGTGGGCATATGCCAGATCCTGCCTTCCTCTGCCACCACCCCCACCAGTGAGAGGATGGTCGGCAGAGCTTTGTTTTCTGATCTGCTGCCCTACAGTATCGGCCCCCGCACAGAGGGCAGCTAGCGCATGTCCAGAGGGGAGAGAGAGAGAGAGAGAGAGATCAAGAGAGAGAGAGAGAGAGAGAGAGATCTGTACCTGTATCAACATTTATCAGTTTTGCATAGTTTAATTTGTTGTACTTTTAGCAGATTACCCACAAGAGCACAATCAAAGAATGGCATTCTGCAGATGCATCAACTGCCATCTATTTTCTCTTATGGGCACATCTTTAAATCAAAGATGGGTTGGCACAGACGACTAGAACATCTGGATAGGACCAGATTGCCTGTTCTTCTTTTAAAACATTCCCAAGATATATGACATATCAGCTATGTTGTTCTCATTAAAGTTTAAGTTTTATGTAATAAACTTTTATTTGGAAAGGAGGTTGAACAGTAGATACTTTATTTTCCAGCAAAATATGTATGTTTGCTTAGAAGCAAGCCCCGTTTACTTCAGTGAGACTACTACTATATACTGGGGAAAACCTATAGAAAACTCAGTGGGGTAGAAATCTTTCTTATGCATGCTGGATTGCAGTTTAAGTCATACACGTGTGCTAAAGTTTGGCCTACAGAGCTTTGGGTTTTTTTTAAAGTTGCAAGTTTTGTATTTCTTTTGGAAAATTTTCAAGAGATAAAGGCAGTGGTGAGATTCAGATATGGGAACAACTGGTTCTCTGTGTGGATTCCGCTTCCGGAAGTCCATTCTGGACCTGGGCAACAAAAAAGTAGCTACCGGTTCTGCCGAAGTGGTGCGAACCGGCTGAATCCCACCACTGGATAAAGGAAAAGTTTTATTGTTATGACCAGTAAAGAGCACTGGTGGTGCAGTGGTTAGAATGCAGCACTGCAGGCTACTTCTGCTGACTGCCGGCTGCGACAGTTCAGTAGTTCGATTCTCACTGGCTCAAGGTTGACTCAGCCTTCCATCCTTCCAAGGTTGGTAAAATGATGACCCAGATTTTTGGGGGCAATATGCTGACTCTGTAAACCGCTTAGAGGGGGCTGTAAAGCAGTATGAAGCGGTATATAAGTCTAAGTACTATTGCTATTGCTAAATCTGCCTTCTTCAACAGTGGGACCTCAACTTATCTAGCCACAGAGATGATAGGACAGTGATGGCAAACCTTTTAGAGACCGAGTGCCTAAACTGCAACCCAAAACCCACTTATTTATTGCTGGGTGCCAGGTGGGTGTGGCCCACTGGGTGGGTGTGGCTATAGTGGTCATGGCAGACTGGGTGGGTGTGGCCAAGGTGGATGTGGTCACCTTGATGTTGCTCGTGGGGAGGGATGCCTTGGGAGACGGGCAGGGTTGGGGGAGATCCAGGGGGTCTCTGGCAGGTGGGGTGGTGGGCAGGAGGCTCGTCCTGTGGGGTGAGGCGAGGCAGGATGTCAATGACACCATCGACCCCTGCACACAGAGGCCAGAGAGTGCATGGGGGCCAACAGTGCCCATCAGCAGCTAGAGCCTGCCGGCCTCTCGACCAGCACACTCTGCGGGTCTGCAGCCCACCACCAGCAATTCAGAAAAGCTGCCTCTGAGCTGGACAGCCAGCTGACCAACAGCTGAGGAGGCGATGCAGTGGGTCGTGCCCAGGAAAAGGAGAGCATGAGAGCCAGGAGGAATAGGATGGGGGGGGAGTAAAACCAGCCATGCTGGGATGTATCCAGCCACATGAGACCTCGGCAAGTTAGCGGGCGGCTGGTTGAGGAGGGACGGTTGCCATCTCTGGGCATAGCAAGCGTGCCCACAGAGAGGGCTCTGAGTGCCACCTCTGGCATGTGTGCCATAGGTTCACCACCACTGTGATAGGAGAGAAAATCAATATATCTGAAAGCACCAGGTTGAATAATTGGGCATAGAAGAATAAAAAGAAGGTCCAACCGTTTGCTCCTGAGTTAAGCCCCCAAATCTCATTTCCCTCAAAGTTATATGCTAAGATTATTTTTCTTTGTAGCTAATGGCTGCTTTGGGGCAATTTAAAATGATTCCTTCATTTCCAAGGTAAGCTGAAGGGTGGTGATGGTGGGGAAGCACAGTATGAATTCTGGACCACAAAAAGTTCGGTCTTCATTTTTCAAAAGGGACTCCAGTTAACTAAGGACCCTGTGCAAAAAAAACCCTTATATACCAGCGGTTCTCAACCTATGGGTCGCGACCCCATTTGGAGTCGAACGATCATTTTGCGGGGGTCGCCGGACACCGCGGTCCGCCATTTTTTTTGTTTTTTTCGTCGCGCGCGCGCCGCGCATGCACAGTTCGGGCCGTCGCACGCGTGCCGCACATGCGCGGATCGGCCCGTCGCGGTCCGCCATTTTGTTTTTGCTTTTTTTTTCATCGCGTGCGCCGCGCATGCGCGGATCGGCCTGGCGCGCATGCATGCCGGGGTCGCGCCACGCATGGGCGGGGCAAGTAGGGTCTCAACCTGAAAAAGGTTGAGAACCACTGTTATATAGCTTATCTCTCTATATATTCCCCTTATTTAGAATCCACAGCTATTTCTGTCTTACAGTAGGAAGTTTAGTGTTTCTGATATAATAAATGTGTCTTTATGGTACAGTAATTTAGCTAAGCATCCATTTTCCTCCTAGAGACTGATACAATACTGTCTTCATGGCGTCATCACCTCAAAAGTGATAGAAAGCTCCTCCTTATCATTGTTACTTTGGCTCAATAGTGCGTGGATGACTCTAGAAGATGCTGTAAGTCACCAATGGGGAAATATAAACAACATATTTACCTACAATGGGTAGATTTAGTGAAGATTATCTGATTCTTCATGCCAGAAGGGAATATTTTTAGCTCTCTGATCCTGGTTGTTTGCTAACCAAACTTTCATTACCTAGCTAGGTAAAATTATCAGTGCTAGAAAGGAATGGGCTTTGCTCTCTGTTTATATACAATAGCTTGCCCTGCTGTTGTTAGTGGGGGTGTGATTTTTTTCCCCCTTGGCAGTTTCTTGATTCTTTGTACTAGATTTGGGGTAGGATGGGGAACAGGCTTTGCTCAGAGAGAGCACACAATGTTTCTTTTCCATGCTTCATCCTATATATTTCTCTTTAAAACCTTCAGAACACAGGAAGAGGATTGAGTTATTTGTATTCACTGGCATCTTTCCTATAGTATTCCTTAGGCAGCACCTTTTTTTATAACAAACCCTTTCACATTGATTTTTCTGCTCTCAAACTTTGAAGGGGAAATACTTAGACTCACCATTGCATGACTGCCTAATTTCTTTGAAGCAGAAGAGTGGAGGGCGCATTTATAGCCAAGGAGTGTCGAAAAGTCCCCCCTCCCCAGGTTCTGTATAAACTAAGAGGTTGCTTTACAATTGAGAAAGTTAGTGAAGCTGATGAAATTGATAGGGGTTTGTTATGAGAAGCAAGTTGAGGTTGAATGCTAGGAAACTGGGACTTTATGGCTGGTACTTAACAGAATGTGAGACCTTGTGGGTGTAGATGTGGATATAAGGTAATCGGATCACTAGATGAAATAAATGACTTTTTAAAAACAAAAAGAAGGAATGGAAGATAACCCTAAAGAGGTGCAAGAAAAATACAAATGAGTTTGGAAAATGAGTTGTGGGTGACACAAGGGCCTCTGCTTAACCAAAACAAACTCAGTCTAGATAACCAAGCTTGTAAGAAACATCTAGGAAAACAAAAGGGAAGTGGTTAGCTTAGGAAAGCAACTTAAGGAAACAACAAGGATTTAGAGGTTTAAAATGCGACCAAAAGATTATTCAAGGGAAAGAAAAGAAAGAGGAAAAGATTTAAAATGAGTGAAAGATTACTTACTTATGAGTCAGTTTAAGAAGTCAAAAGGGAGAGAAAAGATAGTTAGGAAATAAAAGATTACTTATGAGCGGGGGGGGGGGACAGAAAACCCACAAGGCTTTCTGACTGCTGGGTATTTTACTGACTTGCAGTTTGGGATATGGATCAGTGAGCAAGCCACCTTGAAGGGAATCTGTAAGGGGACCTATAACCTAACCTGTCAGCTGGAGAGAAGACTGAATTTGAGAAAGCAAAGAGCGCCAGGGGTTGGAAGAACTGATGAGCAGCTGACCTGGTTTTGACTGAGGCCAATGAGGAGGAGATGCTGGAGGAATTTAGCAGAGTCAAAAAGAAAGGAGAGGAAAGTGCTTCATGATACTTTTAGGACCAATTAGGACTAATGACTAGGAACATTGTGTGGTATTATATTTGAGATTTAAAATGTAAAGGTTTTTAACCATTGGGTGACAAGAGACTGTATTCACCAAGAAAACATATCAGGGAAAAGCATGTTAGACAAGATTCATTTTCGCTGACTTCAAAAGCTTTTGTTGTATTACATCACTCTTGAGTTTCTGTACAAGTAGTCCTCAACTTACGGCCACAATTGAGCCCAAAATTTCTGTTGTTAAGCGAAAGGTTTGTTAAGTGAGTTTTGCCCTATATTATGACATTTCTTGCCACAGTTGTTCAGTGAATCACTGCAGTTGATTAAGTTAGTGACCGGTTGTTAAATGAACATGGCTTCCCCCATTGACTTTCCTTGTGAAAAAGTCGCAAAAGGTGATCACATGACCTTGGGACACTGCATCCATCATAAATATAATCAGGTTGCCAAGCCACAGCAGGGTGGTAGACTCAGTTACAGCATCAATGGGTACACTATTAGAAGATCTAAAGGACCATGTTGGAAAGAAGTTTATTTATGTAATTGCTAAGATTCAATACCAACTTGATGATGCATAATAATTCTATCTCCAAAATAGAGTCTCTTCTCAAAATGAGATGGGTGCCCTGTTAAATAATTAAATAAGTCCCTGAATATGAATGCTTTTTAAGAGCTATGGTAGTGCAGTGGCTAGAATACAGTATTGCAGACTAATTTTGCTGATTGCCAACTGCCAGCAGTTCAGTAGTTTGATCCTGACCGGTTCAAGGTTGAATCAGCCTTCCATTTTCTGAGGTCAGTAATATGACCCAGATTGTTGGGGGCAATATGCTGACTCTTTAAACTACTGCACTATGAAGTGGTATATAAGTCTAAGTGCTACTGCTATTGCTATTGCTGTTTCCCATCTGAATCTTTAACCAAGGAAATAGTAAGACAACCTTGGACTCCATGTAAGATGAATGGAATACGATCTGCCAATTCTGTTATATCTGTATTTTCTATGCCTATTTTGAAGGTGATTTATAATGCAGTTTGCCATATAGTTTCTTATTATTCTTTAGGCTTCTTGATCTCAATCTTAATTCCACTATTTGGAATGAGAAGAATAAACTTTCTCAGATATCTGTTGAAAAAACTGTCAGTGGTAGATGTCGTATAAAAATGAAAGATTTGGAGAATAAAATGTGTGGCTTGCAGCAAGGCCAGAGCACAGCTCTACAATCTGTTCTTAATATGAAAGAGCAATCCAGCAATATGTGAAATAAAATGAGAATGATGAGGCTTCTCCTCTCCTAACTATAAATGAATATAGTATTCCCTCATCAGAGTTCCTCAGCCTGCCCATTTCTTGGTAGATGTCATATCTACTAGCTGCCAGGGCTCTGACATAGTTTAACAGGAGCTTATAGTAGGTTATTAGACAACGAAACACATTTTATCTACAGCCAGATATCATTTCTGAAATAAGGAAACTGCGGATCAGCCAGAGGTATGAGCTCCATTCAGTTCTGGACTCAAACAAATATCAAGGCTCTACATTCTTTTATTCCTTTGAATAAATCCTTCTGCCCCCTATGACACTCAACTAAGTCTCGATTCTTAGAATATTCAGCCCCATGTCAGGAAGGAAGGAAGGAAGGAAGGAAGGAAGGAAGGAAGGAAGGAAGGAAGGAAGGAAGGAAGGAAGGAAGGAAAATAAAAAGGAGAGAGGAAGGAGGAAAGGAAGAGAAGAAAGGAGGAAAGGAGGAAGAAAGGGAGGGAGGGGGGAAAGGAAGGAAGGAACTGTTCTCTTATGAAGCTCTTTCACAGAGCCTTGTTGATCAGTATTCCTTCTGTCTTTCAGCCAGCCTAGAAATACATCAATATAAATTGTGCTGGTGCCACAGCCGAGTTTTATTGTTCCTCAGCAACAAAGCTGGTCTTAGAGGCTTAATACATGGTAGCTTTGTGCCAGTGTTTGGTGAGATTCCCAGCTTCATTTCCCTTTCCACCAAGCATTACCTGCTGTGGGAAAAGCAGTCATCCTTTGTTCTCTCTCTATCATATAACAATCTCTTCCATTTTATCCTGCTCCTCCCCCTCCTGTCATATACCTCAATGAATAAAATATGTTTGTATAAAATTATGCAGGACTTTCCATTCCCCCATTCCTCACCCCAGATAACTCAAAACAACTCATACCAGGAGACTGATATTCCCTTATAAAAAGCAAACAAAAAAGCAGAAAAATTCTGGGGGTGGCGAGAAAGTAAAAGAAACAAGTATCAGTGTGTCAATCTGGACAGAGCTTTTTTGCAGAGCTTCATCCATTTTCTTCACCCTATTCCCCTCTAGAGCTCTTTCTTCCTCTCACCTTGCAATCCATTAAACTTGCTTTCCCTCTAGGACTATTGATCTTGCAGGAAATCATTAGGTCTATGGGAAAGCAATCCAGTCACGTGTACAGAGGCTCAGCAGGAGCAAACTTTGTGGTTCCAACTTCACGAAAATAACAGGTTTTTTCCCCCTTCTCGTGCTTTTGTGTTCATGTAAGAACCATTAATCTGCTGACACCGTTGGCTGTTCTCCTTCTACTCCTGTATGGTAGTGGCTGCTGTCGCCCTGAGTTGCTGGATATTAAAAATTTATCTTTTTAAAGGGAGGATGTATTTTGTACTTCCATTTAGAAAACTGGCAGTCCATTTAAAGTTTTAGGGAGTTTTAGGACATTGAAGAAAGAACTGAGAAAAATCCAATATAGAGCTTGCTTTATTTGAAACCCAAACAAGATGAAACTAACTAACAAATGCAAAACATTATTTTGATTTCTAATTCCAAATTTCTGAGAAGCTATTACAATCCCGGACAAACCTCAGCTAAGATGATCAGGTCCCTTTGCCTGGAAGGTTGGATCGTCATTTCTGCTCTTTTGCTCTCATAGGCTCTGAACACAGGAATTGCATCTTATCCAGAACACTTCTGTATAGCATATCATCTCTTGCAGTTTAAAGGTTCTTCTTCATAGCATTTTTTTGCGGTAGATTGTAGATGTCCCACTTACCATCCATTGAGAACATGTCCTCATAATGGAACCTCCATCTCATTGCTAGCCTGCTGCTTTGGCATGTTGAAGGAAGCCCAGAGTATTTTGACTTGAAAGCAGCATTTACCCAGGGGAAAAAATGAAGGAAATTGCAAAGAATATGCATCCTGTAGTCTTCTATTGGCCTTCTGCAGAACCATTTCTTTCCAAAATCAAAATACAATAGATGAGCCAACACTGCTGTTCTTCTCATGGTGCACTACTCTTCCTGAAAAGAAAAGGACCAGACTGCATCACAGTTGATAGCCTGGCTAATCTGCACAGCCCTGACAGCTCACCCCTGTCTCCCTCCACAGACACACATGCACGGAGTGAATGCCGGGATTGGCCTGACAGCACATATACCATAGAGTGCTGGAGAAGAGGAAGCAGGATTTGGACAGACTATACCAGTGATGGCAAACCTTTTAGAGACCGAGTGCCCAAACTGCAACCCAAAATCCACTTATGTATCATCGGGTGCAGGGTAGGCGTGGCCCATTGGGAGGGCATGGCTTCGATGGTAACGGCAGACTGGGAAGGACTAAAAAGTTCAATCAATCAATTTGAACTTTGCGAGATCTTTCCCCCCCCCCCGCAAGAAGTTGAAATTGATTGATTGATTGAACCTTTTTTTTTTTTGCACACAGCGGCAGAGACCTAAAGTGAAAAGGTTTTATAAAACCCAGCTGAAGGCCTAGGACTGGGGCGACAGTGTGCATGACCACAGAGAGGGCTCTGCGTGCCACCTGTGGCACGCGTGCCATAGGTTCACCACCATGGGATTATATACCCTATGCACAACATCCTTGCACTATGGGTCTTCTACTTAGACAGGACTCTCCCAACCACTACTGAAAGTTCTTCTAACTCCCTTCCCCCCCAAAACAACTATTTCTGTAGGGTGCTGATCTTCCTTCGTTGGTTACATTTGACAATTGCTAACATAATAGACCCCATCTACTATATATCAAATTTTCCTGTCTCTGTTATAAAAAAATAATAAAATACAGCTCCTTATAACATAATTACCTTTTTTTCAGTAGAGGAGAACATCAAATAACATTGCCTTTAGCTCTTATCATATTAGTTTTTAGCTCTGATAGAACAGTCCAAAGCAATTAATTTGAGTAAACTGGCTCCAGGTTTACAAAAGTCTAAGAACAAAATGTTATAGTCCTAGTAAAGACCAGGTTATTTGCCCAGGCATATAAGAAATTCACAGACCAGATTATTTGCTCAGGCATAAAAGAAATTTTCTAGAGTTTCATTTTGTTTTAGTGGAGATTCGAGTAAAGTATCCCTTTGAAGCTGTTTCCCGAAACAGCATAGCCCGCTAAGGGTGAAATGATCACATTGCGTTATCTTACTCTGCTTTCCAGCAACTTTTAATCTTTCTCTGAAACTTATGAAAACCCCAGAAGAGATTCCTGCAGATATCAAGAATCCTATTTTTGGTTTTGGGGAGGGCTGACAAAACATTGAGAGGGGCACCCAATCAAGGCTTCCTTCCTTTACAGCCTCTCCTTTGTAGGAGCACTTCCCCAACCAGAAGAGAACCCTTTTTCACCTTTAACAAGAATCAGCCTTGAGGGGAGGTTTCAGGATGACATGGTGAGGCCAACTGTCTTGCTTCTTTGCATCAACAGAGTGACTCATATTTCCTTCGAGGCATATTTCCTTTGTCAAGATCAATATGTGTTCACTTGCACAGGCATAGAATTAATAAAGTAGGAGAAGTTGCTGAAAACATGGTTGAACTGAGAGCCACGGGAGACTTCACATCAAAAGAGAAGTTTGAGAAAAGTGGGAAAGTTCCAAAAGAGCACTAAGAACACTGTTTTGCTCCAAAACAAGGGGTCAAAGAGTGGGAAAGGTCAGTCCCAACAGCAACTGCTAAACTAATGCAGATATTAAATAATCAGGATGTCAACTCTACAAACGAATTTGGCTAAAGCCATTTTTCCTTCATTTTTGGTTGCCACAGAATTGGGAGGGGGGATGAGTACTTTTTAGCTTAGTCAAAACAATAAATTGTTCTGTGGGAACCAAGGTCATTGCTGAATGCATTTTGGCAGGCTAAAACTTCCATTAGAAAGCCCACTCAAGTAATTAATTGGGGAATGTGATTTATGACATATTACTGGGGTGGGAAGTTCAACTTTGTAACATTGTAACCTTTGGGAGGGAACTTCAGTCTTGGTTTCACTTTTGATCGTGCTGATATTATGTAGCCAAATAAATACGTTCTTTAAGAAACTTTTTGCCTTAATGTTTATACATGTGTTTCAGCACCTTTATTTATACCTGTACTGCAGTTCTGTAGACCAAGTGACCACTGAAGAGCACCAAACTGTACAGATTTTTTTGTTATTTTCTTTTCTCATCACTTTTAAATAACATTCATTGGCTATTATAATTATTTAGTTTCTAGCTTGAGATCAATAGTTGTGTCCAAACATGTTTTTATTTTACACCCTCCTCACTTCTCCATCTTCTGGAACAATTTGGCATATCTCTTAGTGGAAGTGATGTCCTTTATAAAATGAATGTATTATTACACTGATGATTGAACTGTAATGACAAACTTGAAAAATAGAATAATGTCTGATAATAACAACTATACATCAAACCCCTGCAAACGACTATCCAGGGCAAAGGAACCAAAACCTCACCAGAAGTACCTCAGACCGTAGAAATAAATTAGGGGGAGCTGGCAGTAGAAGAAGCCAGCATAGCTACTGAATGGTATCTATTCCCCATCTCCTTAGAAAGAACAAAGCCCTCTAACTAAAAAAGAACTGAAAGAAAAAAAATAAGCATCTAGAATAGCACAAAAACAACAGAATGAGGTTTACTCTATTGAAGCTTGTTCCAAACAAACAGCAAAGTATTAAAAGATGCCAATATGGTAATATCAAACATAAGCACTAGCTGACTGTAAGACAAAAAGCTACTAATGTACGGTACAGCTGCAGTTATAATGGAATAACTTGAATCCAAAGTCATCAAACAAGAAAAAAAAAAGCCAAAAAGTGCATCACCGAAATGGAAAATCAGGTTGGAAAATAAGATTAGCATACTCAGATTAGGTGTAAGCAAGCTAGAGCCATTGAAAGAAAAGTGAATAACAAGAAGACCAAAGTATACCTGAACAAGAAATACCACTTAGAAACAAGGAAGATTAAGGAAGTATTGAAAATAATAAAGCAACAAATAACAGCTATAGCCAAAACAATCAATAGATACAAAGCTCGAATTGCATACTATAGGCAGAATGTCCAATTTCAATTGAATCAGAAACCTTTTTACAGTCTATCAAAGATTGCACAGAATGAGTTAACACCTGATAAATAGGGGGAAAAAAGTGCAGTTCTGAATGCAGGTATGGGACAACAATTGGAATAACGGATTGGACTCAAGCAGAACTAAAAGCCCTGGATAGAAAAAGAAGAGGGATGACAATGAATCCATGCTCTTCATCCATGCAGGGAACTAATTAGACTCTACCTACCAAGGAAAAAGATGAGCATGGAATGTTGCAAATACGTGAGACAGTTGAAGAAGAAAAAGGGACATTGGAAGAATATCTAAAGGACCGTGAAGAAAATGCACTATAGCTGTACACCCACCATGAAGCTTACTGAATATGAAGAGACCCAGCTGACTTGTAAGAAAGACCAAATAGAATAGAAAAGAGACATGGCATACCGTGTTTCCCCGAAAGCAAGACAGCGTCACACTTTCTTTTTATCCCCAAAACCCCCACTGCGTGTTACCTTCGGGGCATGTTTTATGTACGGTATATACGGTATCTCCTGCTTACGGTAGTCAGGAGGTCAGGAGATTACAAGATACGGTAATTACAAGATAATATGTTTCCTACCGGTATAAACTCATTTAACTGTCAAAGATCTGTAAATCCTTGAGGTGTGATGTTACGCTGTCTCTTTCAGATCGTAAATGTCTCTTTCAGATCGTAAACTTCAGTTATCTCAAACATATACGGTAGCCTGAGGATTTGTTTGTTTTTGTGTAAGCCAACAGTTGAGCAGTCTTTTGATCTGAACAATTGTAAATCAGGCAATTACTGGTAGCACAGCCAAAAGGGTACCGTAGAAGCTTTTTGAATACACGAAATGCTTACGGCCAGTTCAAGAGGGGTGCCAAGGAATAACTGAACTTGACAAGTTAGGGTTAACAAAATCAGATGTACTTTTGTTTTATCGTAAGGAGAGTGGTGGGGAGGAAGAGGGAGAATTTGTAAGCCCACGTAAAGGCGAACCAGCTGGAGATACCGGTACACTGCCTTATGATTAATTATTCGTTTATCCAGCGAACAACGTGGGTCTATTTTGGCCACTTTCCTGTCTTTTTAAAAAGTAATTTTTCAGGACTGATTAATATTTTGGTGGTTTGGGCTTGTCGTTGACTTTTGCTGTGCAAGACCTTTGCCCCTCCCGTCAATTTCTGCCCGCTTTTCACTCAGCCGACCCCGCCTTCGGAACGTACCGTACGCGGGTGAAATCTTTCCATTCCCAGCAGGTGCCACGAAGCTTTGCCTGTGTGGCAGGGGCGGCGCCAGCCCAGAGCAGGCCTGCGCACCGCCCCAGACCCGCGCGCGCGCTCTGCTGCCAGGTGGATGGGGAGGCGACAGCGGCAGGGATTGGGTTGAGAGGCCGGCAGGACGCAGCCAGCGCCCACAAATGCGGCCCGTGCCGGCAGAATGCTCCCCTCGCTCCCCCCCCCGCCACGCCAGCCCCATCGCTGGCGCGATGAAGGGGTGGGTGGTTGGGTGAGCGGTGGCGGGGTGGGGAGGGGAGCGAAATCCAGAGGTTTGCTCCGCTCCCCTCCCTTCCCTTCCCCACCCCGCCGCCGCCGCCAGCCCAGAGAAGGCCTGCGCACCGCCCCAGACCCGCGCGCGCGCTCTGCTGCCAGGTGGATGGGGAGGCGACAGCGGCAGGGATTGGGTTGAGAGGCCGGCAGGACGCAGCCAGCGCCCACAAATGCGGCCCGTGCCGGCAGAATGCTCCCCTCGCTCCCCCCCCCCCCGCCACGCCAGCCCCATCGCTGGCGCGATGAAGCGGTGTGTGTGTGTGAGCGGCGGCGGCGGCTGCGGGGCGGGGAGGGGAGCAGAGCAAAGCTCTGGATTCCGCCCCCCCCCACCACGCCAGCCCCATCGCCTCAAACACTTGGTCGCCGGAAAAGCGGTGTGTGTGTGAGGCGATGGGGCTGGCGTGGTGGGGGGGAGCGAATCCAGAGCTCCTCGGAGCTCCTCTATGCACCCCCACCACGCCAGCCCCATTGCCTCACTCACACGCCGCTCCACTCGCGCCGGCGACCAACCTCCCTTTCTTTTTTGAGGTTGGTCGCCGGAAAAGCGGTGTGTGTGTGTGAGGCGATGGGGCTGGCGTGGTGGGGGTGCATAGAGGAGCTCCGAGGAGCTCTGGATTCGCTCCCCCCCACCACGCCAGCCCCATCGCCTCACACACTTGGTCGCCGGAAAAGCGGTGTGTGTGTGAGGCGATGGGGCTGGCGTGGTGGGGGGGAGCGAATCCAGAGCTCCTCGGAGCTCCTCTATGCACCCCCACCACGCCAGCCCCATCGCCTCACTCACACGCCGCTCCACTCGCGCCGGCGACCAACCTCCCTTTCTTTTTTGAGGTTGGTCGCCGGAAAAGCGGTGTGTGTGTGAGGCGATGGGGCTGGCGTGGTGGGGGTGCATAGAGGAGCTCCGAGGAGCTCTGGATTCGCTCCCCCCCCACCACGCCAGCCCCATCGCCTCACACACTTGGTCGCCGGAAAAGCGGTGTGTGTGTGAGGCGATGGGGCTGGCGTGGTGGGGGGGGAGCGAATCCAGAGCTCCTCGGAGCTCCTCTATGCACCCCCACCACGCCAGCCCCATCGCCTCACTCACACGCCGCTCCACTCGCGCCGGCGACCAACCTCCCTTTCTTTTTTGAGGTTGGTCGCCGGAAAAGCGGTGTGTGTGTGAGGCGATGGGGCTGGCGTGGTGGGGGTGCATAGAGGAGCTCCGAGGAGCTCTGGATTCGCTCCCCCCCACCACGCCAGCCCCATCGCCTCACACACTTGGTCGCCGGAAAAGCGGTGTGTGTGTGAGGCGATGGGGCTGGCGTGGTGGGGGGGGGAGCGAATCCAGAGCTCCTCGGAGCTCCTCTATGCACCCCCACCACGCCAGCCCCATCGCCTCACTCACACGCCGCTCCACTCGCGCCGGCGACCAACCTCCCTTTCTTTTTTGAGGTTGGTCGCCGGAAAAGCGGTGTGTGTGTGAGGCGATGGGGCTGGCGTGGTGGGGGTGCATAGAGGAGCTCCGAGGAGCTCTGGATTCGCTCCCCCCCCACCACGCCAGCCCCATCGCCTCACACACTTGGTCGCCGGAAAAGCGGTGTGTGTGTGAGGCGATGGGGCTGGCGTGGTGGGGGGGGAGCGAATCCAGAGCTCCTCGGAGCTCCTCTATGCACCCCCACCACGCCAGCCCCATCGCCTCACTCACACGCTGCTCCACTCGCGCCGGCGACCAACCTCCCTTTCTTTTTTGAGGTTGGTCGCCGGAAAAGCGGTGTGTGTGTGAGGCGATGGGGCTGGCGTGGTGGGGGTGCATAGAGGAGCTCCGAGGAGCTCTGGATTCGCTCCCCCCCCACCACGCCAGCCCCATCGCCTCACACACTTGGTCGCCGGAAAAGCGGTGTGTGTGTGAGGCGATGGGGCTGGCGTGGTGGGGGGGGAGCGAATCCAGAGCTCCTCGGAGCTCCTCTATGCACCCCCACCACGCCAGCCCCATCGCCTCACTCACACGCTGCTCCACTCGCGCCGGCGACCAACCTCCCTTTCTTTTTTGAGGTTGGTCGCCGGAAAAGCAGTGTGTGTGTGAGGCGATGGGGCTGGCGTGGTGGGGGTGCATAGAGGAGCTCCGAGGAGCTCTGGATTCGCTCCCCCCCACCACGCCAGCCCCGTCGCCTCACACACTTGGTCGCCGGAAAAGCGGTGTGTGTGTGAGGCGATGGGGCTGGCGTGGTGGGGGGGGAGCGAATCCAGAGCTCCTCGGAGCCCGTGCCGGCAGAATGCTCCCCTCGCTCCCCCCCGTCACGCCAGCCCCATCGCTGGCGCGATGAAGGGGTGGGTGGTTGGGTGAGCGGGGGTGGGGAGGGGAGCGAAATCCAGAGGTTTGCTCCGCTCCCCGCCCTTCCCTTCCCCACCCCGCCGCCGCCGCCAGCCCAGAGCAGGCCTGCGCACCGCCCCAGACCCGCGCGCTCTGCTGCCAGGTGGATGGGGAGGCGACAGCGGCAGGGATTGGGTTGAGAGGCCGGCAGGACGCGGCCAGCGCCCACAAATGCGGCCCGTGCCGGCAGAATGCTCCCCTCGCTCCCCCCCCGTCACGCCAGCCCCATCGCTGGCGCGATGAAGGGGTGGGTGGTTGGGTGAGCGGGGGTGGGGAGGGGAGCGAAATCCAGAGGTTTGCTCCGCTCCCCGCCCTTCCCTTCCCCACCCCGCGGCCGCCGCCAGCCCAGAGCAGGCCTGCGCACCGCCCCAGACCCGCGCGCTCTGCTGCCAGGTGGATGGGGAGGCGACAGCGGCAGGGATTGGGTTGAGAGGCCGGCAGGACGCGGCCAGCGCCCACAAATGCGGCCCGTGCCGGCAGAATGCTCCCCTCGCTCCCCCCCCGCCACGCCAGCCCCATCGCTGGCGCGATGAAGGGGTGGGTGGTTGGGTGAGCGGTGGCGGGGTGGGGAGGGGAGCGAAATCCAGAGGTTTGCTCCGCTCCCCGCCCTTCCCTTCCCCACCCCGCCGCCGCCGCCAGCCCAGAGCAGGCCTGCGCACCGCCCCAGACCCGCGCGCTCTGCTGCCAGGTGGATGGGGAGGCGACAGCGGCAGGGATTGGGTTGAGAGGCCGGCGCCCACAAATGCGGCCCGTGCCGGCGGAATGCTCCCCTCGCTCCCCCCCCCACCACGCCAGCGATGCTCGGGGCTCGGCTTGCACGAGGAGGTCCGGCTGCCCCCCTCGGCGTCTCTTCCCCGCCTCCTTCCCTGCTCCCTCGGCCGACCTTGGCGGCGGGCGGCGGCTCGAGTTATACCGGTATTGGAAAAAAATTGTCGAATTTTTTGTTTTAGCCACAAAATTAACATTTATTACGGTACCTACGGTAACAACCTGAACAGTATTGTATTCACCACAAAACAGTTTTATAAAAGGGAGTGCCAAGAATGTCTTGTAACAACATTGCATAACATGTAAAACAAGGAAAAATGGTACGGTAAGAACGAACAGTGGAATACTGGAAGATAAAACAGATTTATTCCATGACAACCATGTCATCACCCTCAGGAATATCATCATAAACATCCACACTCTTAGGTTCCTGTGGATTTTCTTGGGACTCTTGGGACGACATTTCTTGCCGAATCAGTGGCCCATATTTCTCATGGGTAGCAATGGCACTGTCCTGAAATGAGTAGGCTTTGTCCAGGTAGCCAGCTCGCAGTGCATTTGCAACACAGGTGTTAGTGATCTTATTCCAAGAATTTTTCACCCAGTTAACAATCTCCGGCAGTCTGGGCTTCACAAAGTTCCCACGTACATTTCTCTCCATTCGGTTTTCAATGTAGTCATTGATTTCCACACGCAGATAGTCCTTGAACGGCTTGTTAATGGCGATATCGAGAGTCTGAAGATAAGCCGTCATCCCTGCAGGAATCATGATTTGGTCGATTCTCCGCTCACGAAGGAAGTCTTTCATGGTTTTGGCGCGGTGTGTGCTGGCTGCATCCCAGATCAGCATTCCTCTTTTTTTCCCGCGCATTACAAGCGGCAGCATTAAATCAAGCCACTTTCTTATAACATCTTGTGTGGCCCAGGCTTTTTCAGTTTCCAGCACATAAATGCCAGAAACCCGCTCAATCTTCTCCTTCTTGCCCTTTGCAATGAGTAGCGGTGTTGCTTTAGTGCCATCCAGACGAATCGTCAAAATGCAGGTGACACGTGCACTTTCATAAGCGGTGGAGGGAACGTACACTGAGGAGGCACCTTGGTGATCAATGGTGGTTTGAGCTCCTTGGCCCATGAACACGGCAGTTTCATCCATGGCGATCATGTTGCGAAGACTGTATTTAGAGAAGTCAATCTCATCCACAAACTTCTTGTAGGCTAATGCACGTTTAACAATCTCAGCATCTTCCAACCTAAACAGGGTTGTGGATCTTCTCAAACACAGGGCATTGCGTTTAAGAAAGTTATCCACCCAGTGCTGTGATGCCTTGAATTGTTCATGGGAAATGTCAAACTGTGGCGACACTGCAAGGGCATATTCCTTAATCTGAGCCCTTGTCACCACCAAAGTCTTCGCTCTCCTGTCTGCAATCCACTCAGACACCAGGCTTTCCAGCTCTGTATACATTGGTTGCCGACCACATCCAATCTTGCGCCTTTTACCCATTCCGCTCTCCACTTTTTCACTCAGGTTAGTGTATTCTGCACGCCATTTTTGGACCAGTCGGTGATCCAACATTTTCTCCTTGCAGAACTGCGCTACATTTTTGCCCCAAGATTCTTCGACAATCGCTTTTTTATACTCCACGGTGTAACTCTTCCTTTTACCACTGGAACCGGAAGCACTCATGTCTAGGGGCAAAAATAATTACCTCAGCATATGGTACCGGTATAAGCACTGCTTGTGGTTCCGTATCACAGTCTCCCATAGGGTTACAGCCCCATACAGTATAGCCTCCCATAGAGTTACAGCCCCATACAGTATCCCACATAGCCTCCCATAGGGTTACAGCTCCATACAGTATCCCACACAGCATGGAAACGGCTGGGCTGGGGAAGAGATGCCGAGGGGGGCAGCCGGCTCTCCCTGCGCAGCCTGCTGGCCCGGCGTGCGCCTGGAGAGGCTCGGCTTGCGCGGGGAGGTCTGGCTGCCCCCTTCGGCGTCTCTTCCCCGCCTCCCTCCCCTCTGCCCCCGGCAGGAGCCTCCTAGGCGGCCTACCGTAAATCTACCGTACCGTAAGGGGAACTGTAGACATGTTTGGATAACTGTTCTCTAACCTAAAGCCAAGATTTGCTGTTTTACATCTGTCTCATTATTCTGGTTTGTCTTGAATTCCCTCCCCTTGATGCTTTACCTTACGCAGGCAGCTTCAATCCCGGTATACCGTAGGTCAGTCAGGAAAGCCGAATGTTTAGGGACAACGCATGAAGCAAATAAAGTTTCTGTCTGAGGTTTCTGCCATTCGAATGGAATCAGTCACTTCTCTTTATTTGGTAAACATCAAACAAGGTGAATAAATCACATACCGGTACAAAAAGGTTTGGTGTGGCAGTTTAACAATGGTTACATCCTCAAATTATTCACTTTTACAGTACCGTATGTTTCACATGTCCCACTTAACACTTATACGGTATAAGCTTTTATAACTGTCAAAGGTCTGTAATACCGGTAACTGTCAAAGGTCTGTAAATCCTTGCGATCTGACCTTAGGCTACGGTAATTTGGGGTCTGTTTTACCGGTAGATCGTGCTTATCTACCGTACTTCAGTTATCTCAAACATACAGCCTGAGAACCATTTGTTTGCTTACCGGTATGTGTAAGGAGCACTCTTTTGATCTTACCGTATACCGGTAAAAATTGCCTTGCCTGAAGGCTTGAGGGTGATGACATGGTTGTCATGGAATAAATCTGTTTTATCTTCCAGTATTCCACTGTTCGTTCTTACCGTACCATTTTTACTTGTTTTACATGTTATGCAATGTTGTTACAAGACATTCTTGGCACTCCCTTTTATAAAACTGTTTTGTGGTGAATACAATACTGTTCAGGTTGTTACCGGTAGGTACCGGTAGGTACCGGTAATAAATGTTAATTTTGTGGCTGAAACAAAAAATTCGACAATTTTTTTCCAATACCGGTATAACTCGAGCCGCCGCCCGCCGCCAAGGTCGGCCGAGGGAGCAGGGAAGGAGGCGGGGAAGAGACGCCGAGGGGGGCAGCCGGACCTCCTCGTGCAAGCCGAGCCCCGAGCATCACTGGCGTGGTGGGGGGGGGAGCGAGGGGAGCATTCCGCCGGCACGGGCCGCATTTGTGGGCGCCGGCCTCTCAACCCAATCCCTGCCGCTGTCGCCTCCCCATCCACCTGGCAGCAGAGCGCGCGGGTCTGGGGCGGTGCGCAGGCCTGCTCTGGGCTGGCGGCGGCGGCGGCGGGGTGGGGAAGGGAAGGGCGGGGAGCGGAGCAAACCTCTGGATTTCGCTCCCCTCCCCACCCCGCCACCGCTCACCCAACCACCCACCCCTTCATCGCGCCAGCGATGGGGCTGGCGTGGCGGGGGGGGGAGCGAGGGGAGCATTCTGCCGGCACGGGCCGCATTTGTGGGCGCTGGCCGCGTCCTGCCGGCCTCTCAACCCAATCCCTGCCGCTGTCGCCTCCCCATCCACCTGGCAGCAGAGCGCGCGGGTCTGGGGCGGTGCGCAGGCCTGCTCTGGGCTGGCGGCGGCGGCGGGGTGGGGAAGGGAAGGGCGGGGAGCGGAGCAAACCTCTGGATTTCGCTCCCCTCCCCACCCCCGCTCACCCAACCACCCACCCCTTCATCGCGCCAGCGATGGGGCTGGCGTGACGGGGGGGAGCAAGGGGAGCATTCTGCCGGCACGGGCCGCATTTGTGGCTGGCCGCGTCCTGCCGGCCTCTCAACCCAATCCCTGCCGCTGTCGCCTCCCCATCCACCTGGCAGCAGAGCGCGCGGGTCTGGGGCGGTGCGCAGGCCTGCTCTGGGCTGGCGGCGGCGGCGGGGTGGGGAAGGGAAGGGCGGGGAGCGGAGCAAACCTCTGGATTTCGCTCCCCTCCCCACCCCCGCTCACCCAACCACCCACCCCTTCATCGCGCCAGCGATGGGGCTGGCGTGACGGGGGGGAGCGAGGGGAGCATTCTGCCGGCACGGGCTCCGAGGAGCTCTGGATTCGCTCCCCCCCCACCACGCCAGCCCCATCGCCTCACACACACACCGCTTTTCCGGCGACCAAGTGTGTGAGGCGATGGGGCTGGCGTGGTGGGGGGGAGCGAATCCAGAGCTCCTCCGAGCTCCTCTATGCACCCCCACCACGCCAGCCCCATCGCCTCACACACACACCGCTTTTCCGGCGACCAACCTCAAAAAAGAAAGGGAGGTTGGTCGCCGGCGCGAGTGGAGCAGCGTGTGAGTGAGGCGATGGGGCTGGCGTGGTGGGGGTGCATAGAGGAGCTCCGAGGAGCTCTGGATTCGCTCCCCCCCCACCACGCCAGCCCCATCGCCTCACACACACACCGCTTTTCCGGCGACCAAGTGTGTGAGGCGATGGGGCTGGCGTGGTGGGGGGGGAGCGAATCCAGAGCTCCTCGGAGCTCCTCTATGCACCCCCACCACGCCAGCCCCATCGCCTCACACACACACCGCTTTTCCGGCGACCAACCTCAAAAAAGAAAGGGAGGTTGGTCGCCGGCGCGAGTGGAGCAGCGTGTGAGTGAGGCGATGGGGCTGGCGTGGTGGGGGTGCATAGAGGAGCTCCGAGGAGCTCTGGATTCGCTCCCCCCCCCACCACGCCAGCCCCATCGCCTCACACACACACCGCTTTTCCGGCGACCAAGTGTGTGAGGCGATGGGGCTGGCGTGGTGGGGGGGGAGCGAATCCAGAGCTCCTCGGAGCTCCTCTATGCACCCCCACCACGCCAGCCCCATCGCCTCACACACACACCGCTTTTCCGGCGACCAACCTCAAAAAAGAAAGGGAGGTTGGTCGCCGGCGCGAGTGGAGCAGCGTGTGAGTGAGGCAATGGGGCTGGCGTGGTGGGGGTGCATAGAGGAGCTCCGAGGAGCTCTGGATTCGCTCCCCCCCCCACGCCAGCCCCATCGCCTCACACACACACCGCTTTTCCGGCGACCAAGTGTGTGAGGCGATGGGGCTGGCGTGGTGGGGGGGGAGCGAATCCAGAGCTCCTCGGAGCTCCTCTATGCACCCCCACCACGCCAGCCCCATCGCCTCACACACACACCGCTTTTCCGGCGACCAACCTCAAAAAAGAAAGGGAGGTTGGTCGCCGGCGCGAGTGGAGCAGCGTGTGAGTGAGGCGATGGGGCTGGCGTGGTGGGGGTGCATAGAGGAGCTCTGGATTCGCTCCCCCCCCACCACGCCAGCCCCATCGCCTCACACACACACCGCTTTTCCGGCGACCAAGTGTGTGAGGCGATGGGGCTGGCGTGGTGGGGGGGGAGCGAATCCAGAGCTCCTCGGAGCTCCTCTATGCACCCCCACCACGCCAGCCCCATCGCCTCACACACACACCGCTTTTCCGGCGACCAACCTCAAAAAAGAAAGGGAGGTTGGTCGCCGGCGCGAGTGGAGCAGCGTGTGAGTGAGGCGATGGGGCTGGCGTGGTGGGGGTGCATAGAGGAGCTCCGAGGAGCTCTGGATTCGCTCCCCCCCCACCACACCAGCCCCATCGCCTCACACACACACCGCTTTTCCGGCGACCAAGTGTGTGAGGCGATGGGGCTGGCGTGGTGGGGGGGGAGCGAATCCAGAGCTCCTCGGAGCTCCTCTATGCACCCCCACCACGCCAGCCCCATCGCCTCACACACACACCGCTTTTCCGGCGACCAACCTCAAAAAAGAAAGGGAGGTTGGTCGCCGGCGCGAGTGGAGCAGCGTGTGAGTGAGGCGATGGGGCTGGCGTTCACACACACTCGCCTCACACACACACCGCTTTTCCGGCGACCAACCTCAAAAAAGAAAGGGAGGTTGGTCGCCGGCGCGAGTGGAGCGGCGTGTGAGTGAGGCGATGGGGCTGGCGTGGTGGGGGTGCATAGAGGAGCTCCGAGGAGCTCTGGATTCGCTCCCCCCCACCACGCCAGCCCCATCGCCTCACACACACACCGCTTTTCCGGCGACCAAGTGTTTGAGGCGATGGGGCTGGCGTGGTGGGGGGGGGCGGAATCCAGAGCTTTGCTCTGCTCCCCTCCCCGCCCCGCAGCCGCCGCCGCCGCTCACACACACACACCGCTTCATCGCGCCAGCGATGGGGCTGGCGTGGTGGGGGGGGGAGCGAGGGGAGCATTCCGCCGGCACGGGCCGCATTTGTGGGCGCTGGCCGCGTCCTGCCGGCCTCTCAACCCAATCCCTGCCGCTGTCGCCTCCCCATCCACCTGGCAGCAGAGCGCGCGGGTCTGGGGCGGTGCGCAGGCCTGCTCTGGGCTGGCGGCGGCGGCGGGGTGGGGAAGGGAAGGGCGGGGAGCGGAGCAAACCTCTGGATTTCGCTCCCCTCCCCACCCCCGCTCACCCAACCACCCACCCCTTCATCGCGCCAGCGATGGGGCTGGCGTGACGGGGGGGAGCGAGGGGAGCATTCTGCCAACACGGGCCGCATTTGTGGGCGCTGGCCGCGTCCTGCCGGCCTCTCAACCCAATCCCTGCCGCTGTCGCCTCCCCATCCACCTGGCAGCAGAGCGCGCGGGTCTGGGGCGGTGCGCAGGCCTGCTCTGGGCTGGCGGCATTGGCGGGGTGGGGAAGGGAAGGGAGGGGAGCGGAGCAAACCTCTGGATTTCGCTCCCCTCCCCACCCCGCCGCCGTTCACCCAACCACCCACCCCTTCATCGCGCCAGCGATGGGGCTGGCGTGGCGGGGGGGGGGAGCGGAATCCAGAGCTTTGCTCTGAGATGAAGCGGTGGGTGGGTGAGCGGGGGCGGGGAGGGGAGTGGCGCAAAGCTCTGGATTCCACCCCCCCCCCGCCACGCTCCGCTCTTGCAGCGCGTCCATCTTCCCTCCCCTCCGCCCCCGTTTTTCCCCAAAAGTAAAATACCGTATAAGATATACCGTCTTACGGTTGGGGCACGGCTTACACTAGCCGACCCCCTGAAAACCCCGATACGTCTGACAATCGGGTGTGTCCTGCTTTCGGGGAAACACGGTAGGCAGTACATTAAAAAAGTAAAAAGGAAAGTAAAAAAGTTTTTTTTTAAAAAAAGGTATATAAAAAAGTAAAACAGACAACAAGAACTGGCAAAGTCTCAGAGCAGGAAAATTGAAGGAAGAGATGGAGGGGCTAATTATGGCTGTGTAAGATCAAGTCTTAAGAAAAATGCCTATAAAGTCAGATCTGGGAAGGCAGAGAAGACAGCAAATGCTGCTTCTGCAAAGAAGCTGAAGAAACAGAGACCACCTGGTTAGCTGTGGCAAGAAAATTGTATAGACTGATTACAAAGTATGCATGACAAAGTAACAACAATGGTGCCCTGGAATATCAGCAAGAAATACCACTTCTCTGTAAGCAAGAACTAATGAGAACACAAAATAGACGAAGTAACAAAAAATGAAGAAGCTAAAGTGCTCTGAGACTTAGAATTTCAATAGACAAGCACCTGCCACATAATACTTCAGACTTAACCATGGTCAATATGAAAAAAAAGGCCGGATAGTGGACATTGCAATACCTGGGAACAGCAGAATAGAAGAGAAAGAGCTGGAGAGAAAATAGCAAAATACAAAGACCTGCAAATAGAAGTAGAATGACTGTTGCAAAAGAAAGCAAAGATAGTACCAGTAGTAATAGGCTTCTTGGTGCAATTCCAAAACATCTGGAGCACTATTTGAATACTATTGGCATTGACAAATTCATCATGATTCAGCTTTACTTGGAACAGCTTATGTCCTGTGACATTAACACCACGAACAACATCTGCTTATTCCAGGTCCTTGGGAAAGACTTGATAAGTGGAGAAAAATGCCAAATCATCTAAACATCTGGCTAAACCATTATAATTTGTTTGCTACCAGTAGGTCTTAGCAAAATATTAAGAACACATGTTAGAGCTCAATTAATGCAAATAAGTTCCCTCTTGATTTCCATAATGACCCACCCCAGATGCAAATACCATTTAGAGGAGAAATGGGAATTCTAATCTGCATAATTAAATGTGTGTATGGAACAGGAGGTGATAATCTTTACAACTTAATTAATATAGAGTGCAAGAGTTGACATTGCAGTATGGATACTTACTTCATCAGAGATGAATTACTCCCTTATTTTCTCATCATTTTAATTACTTATTTTATCAGGTGTATTTGGAGATTAATCATCTTTTAAGGACTATAGCTGATATGCATACATAGATATAGTCAAAAGCTGCTTTAAATATTTTTTTCAATTCAGATGAGGCAGAAATAGAACCCACTTATGCATTGTTTGTTTGCATTGGGGGGGAGAATAGCTATTTCCGATTCACTAATTGGAGAAAAAATTAACATGAACTCCTGCATAACAATGAGGAAGGACTCCATTCCAAAACAATGAGAAAAATATAGCTTAGACAAACAGATCAGTAAATCTGTTTTATGCATACAAATAAACAAGAAATAAATATTCCCTTTTACAGAGTGGAAGGAAAAAAAAGCAGCCTACTTCTCACCAGGATCTCTCTGATAAGCAACGCAGTCCAAAACAGGACAAGAAAAGAGAGAAGGGAAAATTATATGTTTTGATTTTAATTTTTAATACAGCAAATATTTAATTCTGATTGTTGTGATCAGAGAACATCTTAAAAGAAAAATGCCATGCAATATAAACTTCTTGTGAATGGAAGTAAAGGAAAATTACATAGAACAATCAAATCAATGTACTTTTAACCACAGATATTGCATCAGGATGGCAGTTTTGGAGATCTGCACTATCTTTGCAGTGGTCTCAATTTGGGGGGGGGGTAGTGGCTACTTTCTGAGCTGCATTAAATGTTAAACATGTTAAACATCTGCATTTTTTTCAGGCCTGGTGTGCTCATCGGTGGCGTGAAGCACTTATTCTAAAACATGTGCAAAGTACACACAGCCCTAATACTGATCAATGTGTTCTGACAGGCAATAATGCGCGATCTGTGGTGAATAAACCTATATCTAAATTTTCAAAGAATTTTCAAGTGACAGCAAGGAAGCAGGGTTGAAACTTTAACCATAGAAATACATAAGAAAAGAAGTGAAATAATATGAGAAATGTGATCAGCCCAGGTGATGGCCTTCAAAAATAAATACGAGCTCTTTCAAAGAGGAAAGAAGTAGTGATAGGGGATATGGAGCCTTCGCGGCAGAACTGTTGCGAACAAACAACTCCAAACTATTTTGGGAGAGAAATTGAATCCTCTGGGTTCCCTGGAACTGTTAACAGACACAGGTTATTAAGGAAACCAACAAAATTGATATTAAAAGAGAACATGAAGAGCACTTCTCTCTATATTCAGACACCCAGGAGCCATACAAGTACAGTTTAAAATATACCTCTGTGAGGTTGTCATAACTTGATATCCCAGCAAGGATCTGTAACTTCTGATTATGCAGATGAGGTCAATGTGTTAACTAGGCCTAGAGAATCTGGCTCTGATTCCATTTGAAATGGAAATTGGAGAGTTGATGAAATCATAGTTTCATCTGAGTTTGTGATTCAAGATTCAAAGACAACTCTGTACATCTCAAGCCGCTTTGGGATTCAATTTGAAAAATAGATTTCTTCACAAGCTATAATGGGGATTTTCAAAATGCCTGAAGCTTCTTCAGTTTTTGACACAAAGGGGATGAAGATAGCTAAAATGATTGACTTTTAAGAGATTGTGACTGCCAAGTTGGAAACTTTCAAGGGTTTTAACCATAATAATTTTTGAAATATCCTCCCTAGTCCCTTTTTCAGGACAGAGATACCAGGGAGGAAGAAGGCAGGATAAGAGCTTCCATTTTTTCCCTCAAAGAACTGTAGAGAAATTTGTTGAATCCCTGCAGAAAGACCAAGTTTCCAAAATTGTTTTTAAATAATCAGCTCTTTTCATCTGCTTTTCTGGAGTGCCAGGCTTGACATAAAACTGAAAAACAATTTCTCCTGGTAACTTTGCTACTACTGAGCACTGGGTTTCTATATTATTAGGAAGCTTGGCATAGTTGGCCCCTCCTGGGAAGGACAAGGTTTGACTGGTGCCAAGCTGAGCAAAGTGCATTAGGAAAACCTGGTCTCATCTGGTAGTTCTTAGAAAATGTGACCTTGTGGGGTCCTTCTGATCGCTAGATTTGGTGCCAAGATAATTGCCATAACTGGTTGGAAAGCATAACCCTTTCCAGAAAGGAGACCTTATCACTGGCAGGGCTCAATTGTGTCAAGGTTATGGCTTGCTGGCAATACAACAGAAGTGGGATAATACAATGAACGGAACATATTTTTAAAATGAAAAGCAGGGCTAGCTCCTGCTTGAAGGACAATCTTCCACTCATTTTCTGAATATTAAGTATGGAAACTCATTTGGAATTATGAAATCAGAGAATGTGCATTTAATAAGACTAGAATTTCATCTTATAATTTTAATTAATTAGAAAACACACACACACATACACATAATTAATACTAAACTGCTATGATCCAAATACAGATGAGGCGGTTGGGTCAAGGTGGGGGAGAGGTGAGATCTGTTGTTAATTGATCAACCACCTCCACTTGATGAACTCCTATTGGACCCCAAGCTAACTAGCAGAGCCAGGTCTTTAGGGTCTTATGAAAGGTGAGGAGGGTTGGGCTGATTTCACATTGGGGGAGGGTGAGATTTTCCAGAGGGCAGGTGCCACGCCAGAGAAGGCCCTTCTCCTAAATTCCACCGCTTGGAATAGTTGGCCCAACAGGGCTTGCAGCATGCCTCCTCTGCCAGCATGGGTGGGACAGGCCAATCTCAATGGGATGATACAGCCCCTTTATGTCTGCCATAAAATCTAGATTCCCTTAGCTTTCCAGTTGCCTTCATGGGACTTTACTTAGATAGACAGAGAGGTGCTACCATGTTGACATCAGTTACTGTAAAAGTTGGACGTTGATCTGTGAAGCCCTAACTGGCTTGGGACAAAAGTACTTAAAACATTTCCTCCCCAACAGACAAAGAGAATAACAAATGAAGCAATATTGTCATTCCATATGTTGCAGGAATATCTGAAAAGCTCAGAAGGATTTCCAACCAACACAACATATGTGCATACTTTAAACCGAAGAGTACATTAAGGCAAAAGCTTGTCCAACCCAAGATAAAACACTCAGTCAAAAACTGAGCAGTGGGGTATATGTTATGCAATGCAGTGAGATATGTGCAGATCTGCACATTGGGGGAAACGAAACAACCTCTTCATAAATGCATGGCACAACACAGGAGAACCAACTCATCAGGACAAGACTCAGCAGTCCATCTGCATCTGAAAGACAAAGGTAATTCTTTTGAAGACTGCAAAGTCCATACTGTATTCTTGACAGAGAGGACCACTGGTTTAAAACAGGAGTCAAAGAGGCCATCCATGTTAAAATTCAAAAGCTTTCTCTCAACAGAGGGGGAGGGATACAATACCACCTATCTCCTGTCTACAACTCAGTCCTTTCAGCAGTTCCAGAAATTCTTAAATGACCCTCAGAGCTAATGATCAGATGATTACAAAGAATATAAATCCTTCCACTACCCACCATTCAGTCAGAATTGAAGAAGCTTCCTGGATGAGAAGTGAAAGGTTTTCAAAGACAAAGCCAAGAAAGTCCAGTTGCTTTTTGATAAGCACCTTTGGGATATTTCCTTCACCCAGTTATCTTCTAATTTAAGTTGTCAAAGGCCCTGCTTGTGTTAGTTTGGCTCACTGCCAGAAAGGGCTTCTCAGTAGCAGGGCCTCAGTGATGATCCCTCCAAAGAAAAATGTGACTAACACCCACATAGTCTGCTTTCAGTTAACAACTGGGCTAATTAGCAACTATTCAATCAGCATGACAGCTACTGCAGCATCTGTCTTTTAGACTGCCTCTTACATTGCTTTATGTTTTTTAAATGAAACCTATTTTTTTAAAAGGTGTTGATTTTATTATTGCTGCAACTGTTCACATTATTCCGTAAATTCAATTTCAGGAGGAAGACTGACATAGGAATTAATTAAATGAATTAATGAACAAATTAAAATTTTATGGGAAGTTTTCCGACACCTGATCATCTGCCAAATTGATCTCTGCAGAGAGAATTTACAAGTGCAAATACAACTTTCAGCACAAACTCTTTAAGAACACTACATTGAAATGCATATTTTAAAAAGTAAGCAATTCATCTATTAAAGGAAATTGTTGGCCATCTAATCTTTACTGATTTATGTGACATAAAAAGCAAATACATACCACAGGTGTCTTGAATATTGAATTGTTTTTGTTGATGTACTATTAACAATTCCTCAGACTCAGAGCATTCTGATAGTTATCAGAGTCATTTATTTAGTTTCTATAATTTATCTATCTAGTTTGGAAACTCAAAAGGGTTATGGGAAACAACAGTTCAGCATAATCTCATGGCCTTTAAACAAGCAGCAAACAGATAAAACTCCTCTCTCTTGACTTGTCCTCTCTCTCCACGCTTTTCTTAAGAAAAGGAATCTGGAAACATGCAGAGAAGAGATGAGAAGTCTGCTCATGACATTATGCAATCATCTAGGGCAGCGGTTCTCAACCTATGGGTCACGACCCCATTTGGGGTCGAACGACCGTTTCACGGGGGTCGCCAGACACCGCGGTCCGCCTTTTTTTCCGTCACGCGCGCACCGCGCATGCGCAGATTGACCCGTCGCGGTCCGCCATTTTGTTTTTTTTCCATCGCGCGCACGCCATGCATGCGCGGTTCGGGCCGTCGTACGCGCGCTGTGCATGCACGGATCGGCCCGTCGCGGTCCGCCATTTTTTTTCATCGCGCGCGGGGTTGCGCTGAGCATGGGCGGCGCAAGTGGGGTCTCAACCTGAAAAAGGTTGATAACCACTGATCTAGGGACAACTGCCCACAACATCCATGTAGGTTCTGTTCCCATTTTTCCCTCGTTGATTGGAAAGATCTAAATTGGAATTCTTTTATACCATGAGAACGTTTATTACCCTCATATAAAATGCTGGATGTAGGATTGATATGGTAAGTCTTGCTTCTACACCTATGTAAAAAAGAGGGCTAGTCAATATTTGAAATTTTATCACTGACATTTAAAAAAGCAAAAATCTGTGTTTAAAATTGAAAAAAAGTTGTATAATATGTATTCCAACCCATAAATAATGCATTCAAGAATAATTGGAGAAAACTCAGGTCCCAGAATAAAATCTGTCCTACAGTACTGAAGTCGACATTTTCAATTATCTCTAAAACCCATGGGATGTTGAGTATCAGAATATTGTCACTATGGGAAAATTCCAAATTAGTTTTCACCGATGGAGGCAGTAATTTACCCTAATACATTAGAGAAAAAAAAGATGATGGGATATAAAGAATTACTGGATAACCGAGGCAATCTTAAGTCAAGAGAAGAGTTGGAGGAACAAAAAATACCCATCGATTGGTGGTCGTATTTACAAATTCAATCTAGATATAATAGAGACAGGCAAGAATATGGAATAAATCAGACCCCACATTTACTTGATAAAATCCTAATAAGCAAGGAAGGAAAATTATTATCAAAAATTTATAAATATTTATTAGAAATAGAGTTAGAGGAAGAAATAGTGAAGGGGTCGATGTTAGCGTGGGCACGAAATGTCGGGCGAAATATAAACTTAGAGGAATGGGAAAGATTATGGAACGTAAATTGCAAATTGATGCTATCAACTGCATATAGAGAGAATCAATATAAAATGATTTATAGATGGCATTTAACACCGGTGAGATTGGCCAAAATGCATAAAAATATAGATCCGAAGTGCTGGAAATGTAGAATCAGAGAAGGAACATTCTATCACATGTGGTGGCTGTACCCCAAAGCAAAAAATTATTGGGAACGAATAAGAGATTGGATACAGGAGATAACTGAGATACAAATGGATTTTAAACCGGAATTATTTCTATTGGGCATAATAAATTCAAAGAGTGAAAAACAACTCCAACACATCATTATACATATATTGACTGCAGCTCGCATAGCATACGCCCAATGTTGGAAGAATGAAAATATACCCACAGACGACATGGTTATTTACAAAATTTTGGAATGCGCAGAAATGAATAAACTCACGCTAGAATTAAAAGAAAAGGAGGCGACAGAATTTTATGAAATTTGGAATAAATGTTATAATTGGCTAGAACAGAGAAAGAAAAAGATATAATTATCAAATATAAATAAAATGTAAATAAGATGTAATAGAATGATTAGAATGTATAGCATGGTTCTGTTAAAAGAAAAGATTCTTGTTTATGTATGTTTAGTTTGTTTTGGTGTATGGTGTATGGTGGAAAAATAAAAAAATTAAAACAAAAAATAAAAAAAAAGAAAAAAAAAGATCCGTCTCCTTTCTGCTGTGGTTCCTACTACTGCCTGGATCTGAGGCTGGGGGACGCTTCCGTGGATCCGGGCATCGGAGGCCTTTTCCAGGCTGCTGCCGCCCGGATCTGAGACCAGGAGACACTTCTGCGGCCCTCCGGAGGCCCGTTTCCGGGTGGCAGCGGCCTGGAAAAGGCCTCCGGTGGCCAGATCCACCTTCTGGAGGGCCGCAGAAGTGTCCCCAGCCTCAGATCCAGGTGGCAGTGGACTAGAAAAGGCCTCTGGTGGTCAGATCCAGTCTCCGGAGGCACATCGAAGCATCCCCCGGCTTCGGTTCTGTTCTCTATTGCAGAGAACAGAAGCCTAAAGTACCATGAGATCACACAAGATCAGCAGCGTGAGATCTCGCCCCACTGATCTTGCATGTTCTTGCATTACTTTAGGCCTCCATTCTCTACGAATGCACCGAAGGCCTGAAGCAGCTAAGAAAGTGAAGGATCTCTTGATCTTTGCAGGGTGAGTACTGAAATCCTGGTGCCTAGGGAGACCCTGGGTGGGGGTGGGGAGGGAGCGAATAACCAGGGTGAATGTTGCAGTACCACTGTGGTTGCTCGTAAGAGTGACTGCCATTGTACAGCAACATTTGTAATTTCGGGACTTGCTCGTAAGCACTAGGGGATGCTCATCACATAACTTTGAATGAGCATTAAGTGAATGCTCGTACCTCAGGGATTACCTGTAATTAGTTCTAAAAGAGAGCTAAAGCAGACAAACACAAATAGTTTGAAAAAAGAGAATGATAACCCTTTAATCCAGGGGTTCTCAACCTTGGCAACTTTAAGACTTGTGGACTTCAACTCCCAGAATTCCTCAGCCAGCTTTGCTTCCTTTCAAGGTTTGTACAGTTGTATTTATTAAAGGGAAACACAGAGCCATATTCTTAGTATTCTTCCAGTTATTAGAATTTACCAGCTTTGTATAATAAATAAATTACTATCTGAGGAGGAAGAGCAAAATAATAGATTTTTTTTCTATTCTTGTGATGGATTCATTGGAAGCTCATTGTTTAAGTTGAAATTTGTGTGTTTGAAGTTCATTTTCCCTAGTCATTAGAGAAAGATAGGAAATTCAGAGGTCAAGGTAAGTGCAATAGAAATTTAGTTGTAAGTTAATGATCCTTGAAATGCAACAGCCTATAGTTAATATGATATTTACAGTTTTCTTTATGCTCCAAGCCCAACAATGAGTTTTTACTACAATTTACCGCTTTTATTAAGTTCAGTGATTGCAAAGCTGAAAGATTACACTTATTTCTGTATTTGTTTAGCAATCCTACATCTGAAAGGAGAAAAGCTACTCTGTACAAAATTTAAAATATACATTGGCAGGTGCGCTCAGAGAAGCAAGGAGGGCAAGAAAGACATCAATCATTTCAAAATAAATAAAAATCATAATTATGAAGCACTGTTTGAAAGCAATTTGTAAAATGCTGCTTTCCAGAACATTTTGACTGGATTCAACCATTATTTGTATCTGGTGGATGAATAGATATGGAAAGGGGAGCAGAAAATAATTAATCACTCTGTTTGTGAAGCTACTCTTACAACAGTTTTAAAAGTCTTGTGTATCATCTAGTTTGTGGGTGGACTTTTAGCATCAAAGAGGCCCACTTCATTATCATCCTACTGTTTTCCTACAGATGTAGGGTCCATTTTTTGGATCAATGAATGCCATTTCACGGGGTCAAACTCAGCCTGCAACTGGATGATTTTCATGTCTGCATTAATTGTATTCTGACACCTTTGCTTTGTCTTCTGAATGAGCATTTGCCATCAATGTTAAAGTGGTTGGTGATGCAGGCAACAATGTGGGATGTTGCTTGTAGAGCATGGCCAAAGACTTATGAGGCTGAAAAGCTACCACAGCTTTTTATACTGAGAACTGGACTGGATGGAGCAATGACATCCAATTATGTAAATTGCTGGAGTATTTTTTTTGTCTCTCTGTTTTCCTTGCATGGCTCTGTCTGTGGAGCCTGTTGTAAGTTGTACTCTTCACCACTTAACAATGAAGGGCAGAGTAGCAATTTGAATCAATCTGCTCCTGTCTTTTGGCCTATGATTTTCCACTGGCAATTTTGCCTTTAAGCCACAACGTCAAAAGGAGTAGCTGCATTTGCTATGAAAAGGGGCTCCGTTTCTGCAGTCCTCCCTCCACTTCAGGGAAGGTGTGCAATTAATCTTTAATCACATTCAAAACAGACATCACTGGCAAATAGAAAGCATGCCTGATGAATGCTGATAGGATTTCCTTTTCTGAGACCAGAATGTTATTGTTTTTCTCCATGGCAAAACTTTATCACTCATTTTCCTTTCTATCCTTTTCAGCCTCCTGATAAAATATTTTCAGAAATGAATTACAGGTAGTCCTTGACTTACAACAGTTGATTTAGTGACCATTCAAAGTTACAAAAGACTAAAAAAAAAAAGACTTATGACCGTTTTTTTTCACAATTACGACCTTTGCAGCATCCCCATGATCGTGTGATCAAAATTGAGATGCTTGGCAACTGGTTCATATTTATGACCGTTGCTGAGTCCCAAGGTCATGTGATCCCCTTTTGTAACCTTCTCACAAGCAAAGTCAATAGGGAAGCCAGATTCATTTAACTTATCAAGTGCAGTGGTTCATTTAACAACTGTGACAAGAAAAGTCGTAAAATGGGGCAAAACTCACTTACCAATATAAATTTTGGGGCTCAGTTGTGGTCCTAAGTCGAGGACTACCTGTACTTTTCCAGCATGCCACAGAATGGCACAGAGAGTTTCCTTTGCAGATTTGTTTTTTTGGAAAAGGACATTGGAGAAGAAGCATTAAACAATGCAGCAAGGACTCTCTGCGCTTTCTGATTTCCTTCCTGCTTCTTTGGAATGATCCATGGCAGCTTTGCTTCTTGCACATTCTACAACTGCAGAATAAATCTGCCAGCTTGTTGGAATAGTGGAAGCTAAGCTATTTTATACCCTTGGAGCCTGTCCTTGGCTGATGTTGGAATAAGGAAGAAAATGCTACTTTAATAATGGACAAACTAAGGCAGTGAAGGCCAACCCTTTGGGCTCGGCAGGTCAAACGTTCAAAAAATGCCTAAGGACTCTGCTGGCAAAAGGGAAACAATCTCCCTCATAATAGCAGCAGGACTTGCAGCACTACGGAAACTGGACCTGAAGTAGAGGCCTTGGCTTCAGCCTAACACCACTTCTTCTCCTCAAAATGGAGGCCTTGTGCCATCCTTCAAGGCATGAGAGACTTGGGGACAATTTGACCTAAATCAATTCTAGGTTTTTGAACTGTTAATTTTAATAAAGGAAAGTTGAGTACAAGCAATAGCGTGAATAACAGAATAACAGAGTTGGAAGGGTCCTTGGAGGTCTTCTAATCCAATCCCTGCTCAAGCAGGAAACTCTATACCAGTGGTTCTCAACCTTGGGGTCGCGAAAAAAAAATAAAAAAAAATAAAAAAATAAAAAAATAAAATAAAAAAAACAAAATGGCGGACCGCAACGGGTGGATCCGCGCATGCGTGGCGCGTGTGATGGGCTGATCCGCGCATGCGCAGATCCGCCCGTCGTGGCCGCCATTTTGTTTTTTTGGTTTTTTTAAAAAAAATTTTAAAAAAAATTTAAAAAAACAAAATGGCGGCCCGCGACGGGCGAATGCGCGCATGCGTGGCGCGTGCGACAGGCCGATCCGCGCATGCGCAGATCCGCACATTTTGTTTTTGTTTTTTTTTTAATTTTTTTTTTAAAAAAATTTTGCGAGTACACGCGCACACGCCCGGGTCGGGGTCGCGGCGCGCATGGGCGGGGCAAGGGTCTCAACCTGAGGAAGGTTGAGAACCACTGCTCTATACCATTTCAGACAAATGACAAAGTAGCAACAATGATACACGGGAAGATCTGCGAGAAATACTATTTGCCTGCAATCCAGAGCTGGTGGGGCCGTAAACTAGAGAAAGCATTAGAAAATGAAGAAGCTAAAATCCTATGAGACTTTAGAATTCAAATAGAAAGGCACTTGCCACACAATACCCCAGACTTAACTGATGATAAGAAAGACAAAAAAAAAAAAGTCTGGATAGTGAACGTGGCAAAACTTGGAGACAGCAGAATAGAGGAGAAAGAACTGGAAAAGATAAAAAATTACAAAGACTCTTGGGTGTCTTTGTAATAGAAAAAGAATGAATGTGGCAAAGGAAAGCAAAGGTGGTCTCAATAGAAATAAGTCCCTTGGGTGCAATTCCAAAACAGAATTGGAACAGTTTCCAGATAGTCCTTGACTTATGACCACAACTGAGCCTAAAATTTCTGTTACTAAATGAGACAAATGAGGTTTGCCCCATTTGATGACCTTTCTTGCCACAGTTGTTAAGTGAATCACTGCAATTGTTAAATAAGTAACCCAGTTGTTAAGTGAAGCTGGCTTCCCCATTGACTCTGCCTGTTAGGTTGCAAAAGGTGATCACATGATCCTGGAACACTAGAACTGTCATAAATATGACCCAGTTGCCAAGTATTCAAATTTTGATCATGTGACCATGGGGACACTGTAACGGTTGTAAGTGCAAAAAACAGTCATAAGTCACTTTTTTCAGTGCCATTGTAACATTGAACAGTCACTAAATGAGTGGTTGCAATCCAGATAAGGTCCAGATTATTAAAACGGGTATAATAGCAATTTAAACCTTCATGGTAAATGCAATAAATCTAATAGTAATAATAAGCCAATTAACGTCAGATATCAGTGCAAACCCTATTTATCCTTTTTTTTTCATCAGGACACATTCTTTCTTCAGTATGTTTTTCTTTTAACAGTAGCAATGCATCTGTGACTATTATATTGCTAGCTCTGTTTTTAAAATATACCTAAATATTTCAAAATAATGGACTTCATGCTATAAATATAAATGCCCGTCCGAATAGAATAATATTACATTATTCATGTATTTTTCTTTTTTTTACCCTACCTCTTCCATAACCTCAAAATGACTCAGAAAACATGTAACAGAAAATGTAACAGAAAATTTTTCATCTATGCAGTGCAAATGTTCAGTAATGTTGAGATGAAAAGGGGGGGGGGCTAGAGAAAGAAAGGAGGTATTTCTATGGAATGGCGTAACATGAGATTCATCTTCAAATCCCAGTCATGGTGCAGAGGTTTCTGCTGACCAGTTTTAAAGCAGGGCTTTTCAACCAGTGGTATGGGTACCACCTGTGGTACATTGGCACCTGGCAGGTGGTATACGACCATCCTAGAAAAGTGGTAGCGGGGGAGGGGAATGAGCTGAACCGGTGGCAGCACCACACAAGCCTGAGCAAGAGATGGCTGGAGCTGCAGCGCTGTCAGGGCTCAGCAGAAGCGCCAGGATCAGTGCCGCTTTCCAGCTGATTGGTGCTTCTTCAGGGCTGTCAGGCTCAGTGGAAGCACCAGGATCAGCGCCAGGCTCCAGTTGGAAAGCAGCACTGATCCTGGCGCTTCTGCTGAGCTCAGAAGAAGCGCCGATCAGCTGGAATGTTGCTGCATCTCCAGGGTCTTATGATTTACATTCAGATGCTTGGAAACTGATTCATATTTATGATGGTCACAGTGTCCCAGGGTCATGTGAAGTGACCAAAACCTGCTGCAACCACCCAGCAGATGGGGGGGAATAAAAACCAAACACCCCCCACCCCACCTTCGCTGCCAATCCTCAACAGAAATACTCACAACAATGAAAACCTCGGACAGGAGGAAGAGCGCCACCGGGTGGGCAGGCAGGTGTCTTGCTCGGCTGTGGCTTGGGGGGCACTTTTTTCAGTGCCCTTGTAACTTCAAACAGTCACCAAGTGAAGGACTGTTTTGTCCTGTACTTTATCACTTTTTTCCTTTTTGGGAGGGGCATCAAGTTTTTGACACCTTGCTAGGTGACTGGTGGTACTCGGATGTTGCCATATCCTAAAAGTGGTACAATGGGTGACAAGGTTGAAAAACCCTGATCTAGGATACCTTCTTAACAATGTAGTTAGGGGTTAGGATCTGCTGAGCTCCAATTGTGTAGCTGTTTTAGCTTGTTGACCTCAACAAGGCTCTCCACAGCCACTTGACCTTGGGCTGCAGGAGAGAGGGGTCATCTGGCTTTTGCAGAGGCTTCTGCATAAGTAATGCTTGACCAGTGCTTTCTAGGGGGTTGCTGGGCCTCATGCAGGCTCCTTACATCCATGGGCTTAATGTCTTTTGAAAAAGTGCTACACTTGTTGGGAAAAATATTTAGAACTGTTTTGAAAGGACACCAGGCCTGTGTTTAACTCCCCCCCCCAACGGCAGAGTCAATTATTGAAGGAATGTATGTTAATGTAACTGTGGAAGAGCTCATATTGGTGATGTTATCAAATGGAGTTCATCACAGCAAATTCCTTCTGGATGCTGTTTTGAAATTGAAACTTCTCGAAGGAGCAAAATATCTTGTGTCCCTGCTCCAATAATATTTCAAAGGATTTGTGAATAAAAACAATCTTCCTTCCTCCCTCCCTTCCTTCCTTTCTTCCTTTGTTTTCTTTTCATATAACTAATCTACTATATATATATATAGAGAAAGAACTAATTAAGTAGGTATAGTTTATAGATAACTATACCTCTCTCTCTCTCTCTCTCTCTCTCTCTCTCTCTCTCTCTCTCTCTCTCTCTCTCTCTCTCTCTCTCTCTCTCTCTCTCTCTCTCTCTCTCTCTCTCTCTCTCACACACACACACACACACACACACACACACATCTATTAATAAAATGCAAAAGCTGCGAGCATACTCTTTTTGCCCTGTTTCATTTCTCATCTGTTCCTCTAAGCAATGTCTCTGCTTGAAATTATTTGACTAAAGGAGGGGGTAAAATCGATGGTTTACAATCCAAGTAATGGGAAGCATTGATTTAGTTCCATAATTTAGACACTGAATCAGCAGCAACTAAGCAAAACTATGAGACCATAAAAGGATAGATAAAAATATACCATAATTCGAAAAGAAAGAGAGAAAAAATACAGAACAGAAACCTAAAGAAATTTACATGCCATCAAGTTGTCCTATTCCTATAGAGGGGTAGAGCAAATCGCCCTGAACGACAGGAGGAAGAGCCTCTACCAAGACCATGGTCAGATAAGGGGCACTTGAGCCTAGGCCAAGAAACCAGTTTGAGTAAGGAATGGGGAACCACATTCAGACTTGCAGGATTCTGTTACTATAGTTGTTGCAATAAAGGTACAGTAGTCCTGACCTACAGTACATAGCATTCTGGTCTCTCTTGTTGTGCTGAGAGTTTCTCGGAGTATCTGTTCACTGGAACATCAAGATAACAAAGTACTCAGGATTATGAAATTAAGCACAATGCTGAATTCAGATATTGAAGTTTCTTGGCATGAAGGTATCAGTTGCTATCTCTTTCTGGGTCAGCCCATCTCCTCCTCCTCCTTGCTAGTTTATTCATTCATTTATTCCCCCCCCCCAATCCAATCTATGCAGAGGTCCTCCCAAAATTTTCTCTTACACCAGCGGTTCTCAACCTTTTCCGGGGCTCGACCCCGGCCCGCATCGCGCATGCGTGGTGCAACGGCTCGCATCGCGCATGCACGGCGCGACAGCCCGCATCGCGATAGGAAAAAAAATGGCCGACAAAAAAAAATGGCCGACCAAAAAAAAAATATGGCGGACTGCGGTGCTTGGCGACCCCCGTGAAATGGTCGTTCGACCCCAAATGGGGTCACAACCCACAGGTTGAGAACCGCTGTCTTACACAGAGCAGCAAGTGGGACCACCCACTGCAAGGCTCATAAATGCCTGCAGGAAGCAGAAGAACTGGCATACATCTATCTCCCTCACTGACAGAGAGAGGAAAACGAAATCATGAAGGTAGTCAATACAGGTAGTCCTCGACTTACAACAGTTCATTTAATGACCATTTGAACTTCCAACGGCACTGAAAAAAGTGACCTATATGATTGTTTTCTACACTTACAACCCTGGCAATATCTCCATGGTCATGTGACCAAAATTCAAGCCCATGGCAACTGACTGATATTTATGACGGTTGCAGTATCCTGGGGGGGGTGTTCATGTGATCATCTTTTGTGACCTTCTGACAAGCAAAGTCAATGGGGAAGCCAGGTTCACTTAACAGCCGTGTTATACTAACTAACAACTGCAATGATTCATTTAATAACATGGAAAGAATGGGGCAAAACTCACTTAGCAAATGTCTTGCTTAGCAACAGAAATTTTGGGCTCCGTTGTGGTCATAAGTCGAGGACTACCTATAGTCATTTTTAACATACTTTCATTTAACTACACTGGACTTAGTGATAAAGCTGGCCTCATATTCATGTCATTGCAAAAAAACCTCACAGGGGTTGAACTCTGGTGGGTAATGCATTCAAAGGAGGCATCTTGTAAAGTGTGTTAGCTTTGCAAGGTGTGTCCTTTGAATGCTTTCATTCTTTTGAATGTTAAAATGTCCTTCTTTGAAGTATGAGTCCCATACCCAGTGGTGGGATTCAGCCAGTTTGCACCACTTCAACAGAACCGGTAGCTACTTTTTTGTTGTCCAGGCCCAGAATGGACTTCTGGAAGCAGCATCCACACAGAGAGCCGGTTGTTCACATATTTGAATTCCACCATTGCCCATACCCCAGAAGGCTCAGCGCTTCCTTGCCTTTCCTTTCTTGTACGTGTATACAAGCAAAGTGACAGGGTTAATGGTTTCAGCAGGAGTAAGCAAGCAAACACAAAGCATCAGAATAGCATGAGAAAAAAACCCTGTTTGGAAATGACCTCTTGATTGGCTGCAAACAGGGCCTCATGCTCAATCTTCACCCAAATGCCTTCTAAATGGCATGTGATGGTGGAGAAAAAAGAAACAAAGGAAGATGAGTTGTCAACATTGATACGCACCCACTAGGACACGACATCTCCACAAATGGGAAGAAAACAGGGAGCCTCTTTGGGATGAAAAAAACAAGGCCTGATTGAAACCAGGAGATTACACGTCTGGGAGGCTGAAGTCGAATGGAAATGCCATGAGTTTGTGTGTGCATGTAATGCCACATAAAAATGGCTGTCATGGAAAAACAAATGTTTCTGAAGGTGCAGATGTTAGAACCAGAGCAACCAAAGCAGGGGTCTTCAAACTTGGCCCTTTTATGACTTGTGGACTTCAACTCCCAGAATTCCTCAGCCAGGCATGCTGGCTGAAGAATTCTGGGAGTTGAAGTCCACAAGCCATAAAAGGGCCATGTTTGAAGACCCCTGAACCAAAGTAATGATTTTTTATGAATGCAGGGATTTCTTCAGAGGGGAAAATGATGGTGGAATTATACAGTCAGCAGGGGACTCATTGGCAGAATCAAAGAGTCACTTGGAAAGCCGCCATGATTTCTTTACTGGATTTGGCAAGGGGATAAAAAAAGTTTTTACTCTCTGTGGTCAATAGTTTAGAAGCATCCCATTTCTTATCCCATCTTTGCAATTGTGAACAACATCTTAAAAGGAAGTTGAGAAACAATACAATATTATGATATCTCATTCCCTTTTCTCTAGCAAGCCATTAGAGTGTACATTTTATGCCAGGATAAAGGTATTGTATAAAGGGCTGGCTGATATACAACAGTAAGATACATGGGCAATTGATCAAAATCCACCTCAGCAGGAATCGGCATCTTCCTGATCTTGGCTGATCTGAGAAGCTAAACTGGTTGGTTCTGGTTAGTGTTTGGATGGGGAAACCACCTGGCAATTCCAAGGCTGTTGGCTAAAGTAAGAAATTTAGTTTAATATAAGCAAAACTGTTTCTCAAATTCTATCAAGAAAATGGCTGGATTAGATGTTGGTCTTGATTTAAAGGTGTCTTTGCCTTTATCTTTTACCAGATGAAAATCTGGATGAGGAAACTAACCCCACATGGAAATTATGTGGAAGAGGTCATCTCTATCCAGCAATGTCAGCTGGGAGGACCTCAAAGGGGAGCAAGAATGAAGAAAGTATTGTTGCTCCATCACACCCCCAGTGATGGAGGTATGCCCCCATGTATGCTGCCTTTTGTACGTGACAGTGCATGATGATGCGGAGGGGAAACAGGTTGAGATGCAATGGTGTGATGCAGCCTTCAACATTTGGATGAAAACAGAACCTGTGGAAGCTCATGGCTCTACCCTACTAAATGCTGTAGCACTTCTAGTTTAAGAAGGGCAAATGTTCTTGTCTTGTCCTATTCAAAGCGGCACTAAAAAAAAAAAAAGAATCCTAAGGAAAACTGATCGGCCCGTCTAGGCATAGTCCGGTAAAGAAAAACCATACCTTCTTGCAGACCACAAGCATCAGATACCACATCATTGGAATGGATTGACCAACTGGAGAATTAAACTCTTTTAATTTCAGTGCAGTCTTAATCCAACACCTGTCACTGCTTGGACAGCCAGAAGGCCTTGGTGGAAATACTTAGCCCAGGCATTAAGCTGGGCCTCCCTGACAGAAATCCCCAAAAGTCCGCCATTTTGTTTTGTTTTTTCCGTCGCACGTGCGCCGCGGATGTGCGGATCGGCCCGTCGTGCGCGCACCGCACATGCGCGGATCGGCCCGTCGCGCGTGTGCCGCGCATGCGCGGATTGCCTGGTGCAGTCCGCCATTTTGTTTTTATCCCCATCGCGCGTGCGCCGCACATGTGCGGATCGGCCCGTCGCGGTCCGCCATTTTGTTTTGTTTTTTCTGTCGCGCGTGCGCCGCACATGCGCGGATCGGCCCGTCGCGGTCTGCCATTTTGTTTTGTTTTTTCTGTCGCGCGTGCGCCGCACATGCGCGGATCGGCCCGTCGCGGTCCGCCATTTTGTTTTGTTTTTTCCGTCGCCCATGCACCGCGCATGCGCGGATCAGCCCATCGTGGTCCGCCATTTTGTTTTGTTTTTTCCGTCACACGTGTGCCGCGCACGCGCAGATTGGCCTGTCGCGGTCCGCCATTTTGTTTTGTTTTTTCCATCGCCCGTGTGCCACGCATGCGCGGATTGGCCCGTTGTATGCACGTGCGCGCGCAGGTTGGTTTCGCGCCGCGCATGGGCGGTGCAAGTGGGGTCTCAACCTGAAAAAGGTTGAGAACCACTGTTCTAGGTGGTAATGACGACAATTGGGCTTTCGTAGGGTAGCAGGGTTACCTTTTAATGTGTCCGCTTGATGAGAGCTGGTGGGATGGTTAAATGGGGCTAGGATGAAAGCCTGCAATCTCCCTGCATACAAATAGGTTGGGTTTAGTAGGACAGGAGAAACAGTGATGGAATAGGCTGGAAGGTACTATTGTGAGTGTGACTGAGAAGAAATGGATTCTCTCTTTCAGGAACTCACTTTTCCCCTGTAATTTGCTCTTCTATATTTTTACCCAACTGTGTTTACCCTGTTTCTCCTACCGTTTGCAACAATTTTCCGTAGCTTAAGGAAATATTTGTGGATTGCTTGGGTGTGTTTTAACTTTCCCCAGCGGCATGTGTGTCCCTTGTCTAATAAGAGGAATAGAGGGAGATACGGTAGAAGGGGCAGAGACAGATCTGGGAAAGGAGGCAGGACCTTTTCAATTTTGGTAGTTTGCTTCTCCATGGAACAGGATAATTTAGAGGACTAGATCAAGTTACCCCAAATTTACAGTCTGAGGGCCATCTTGAATTGACAATCACAAAATATTGTTCTTAAAGAGAATCTTTTCTTAGCGGTGTAGCTAGTAAGTCAACTGCATGTCCCGATAACCTCAAGTTTATTGCAATTATCCTCCTTGTAGAAGGACCTCCCAAAGTTCCATATAATCTTTGTGTTGAATTTTACTTGTTCCTGATTTCCTTTGAAGCCCACTTTAAGGTGCTCACAGTAGTGTGGAAAGTTTAGGATCAAGTTCATTGCAGTACTGCCAGCTCCATTGCAATCTGTCTTGCATTCTTAGATAATCAGACAGGTACGTTTTACAGACCTCACCAAGGATATTTTTTGATATCACTTAATTCTGTCTTCCCTGGAGTAGGGCTCATAGCTGTATGGTTGTTGTTGTCATTGTATTTCTGTAAATTGCCATAAATCATTAATGGAGTGAGCTGCATACAAATTCTCTAAATAAATCAACCAATAGAGGTTTTTTCAGCATTAATTATTTGATAATGTGGATATACATATCTTATTGACATGCTGCTTAGATAATATTACAGAATCTCAGAGTCTCCATATTTGACCCTTCACATATTTGGAGATACCTAAAGATGTTTTTTCTCAGTTCCAATTAGTGATGCATTATTTCTCTTTAACTGGATTTAAAATGCTTTTCGGTCTATTTTCATTTTATTAGGTTATATTTATGCAAAGCACTGAAAAACAAACCGAGAGTGATATAAATAATGAAGTTATTATTGACATGTGTGCTTTAATGATTTCATTATTGATTAGTCTGCTTTATATTTTAAAAAAGTATTTGGTTGCATTGAGTCCATTACATCGCTGTTTGGACTTTTTGGCACAACACAGCTTTGGATTATATATTATTTTTGTAATAAACTCAGATATTAACCAGCGATAGTAAAATTTCAGGTAGTAATAAAAACAATAAGATCCTCCAATGGCAGGGGTATTCTCTTTGTTCTGAAGTCTTTGACTTAAGAAAAGACAAGATAGCCAGGCCTGTCTGAAGAAAACCTCATCCTTTTTAAAATATGTGCAAATTTTTGATAGCATTGCAAATACTTTTGATGTATTTCTGTGTGTAAGAGAGAGAGAGAGGAATTATTATACTTCAGAGATAGACATATTCAGTGTTGTTCACATTTCTCTACAGTCAGGAAGCATTTTTATTTTCCCAAGAGAGATGAAATATTTCCCTTCGACAATATATTCTCTAGTGCAATTCAAACTTTTGATTTCATGTAGATTAAAAATAATATGCAATTTCTAAGTTAATCTTTGTCTTATTGCAGAAATGGAACTGTAACTTGGCCAAGTGCTTTGTTGATTGTTTGGCAAGATCTCTGAACGTTGGTGTGAGCTGCCAAATTGCACCTAGATGCAGCACTTTCCACATTTCCAGAAATATCTGCTGCAACTCCAGTGAGAAATAATTAGACTTTAGTCTTCTGAAAAGCTGACCTTCACTCCATCCCCCCCTCAAGCATAATTGGAACCACCTTTAATTTCTGTTGCTAAATTAGAATCTATTTCTGTTAGACTGAAAATCAAGTTCCCAAGGAGTGGCAGTTTCCTTTCCCCTCAAATTTCTAAATTTCTTTGCAATAGGGAACATTCGATACATTGTACTTGACTTGGACATGACTGAGTATTGCTTAGATTTTAGGCAGTTACTTTTTAAGGATGGTTTTACTGGTTTTCTGGAACATTGATGTGTTGTATGATCCTTATTATTCTTTCCACCATTTCTTGATTAGGAATTCATTAAAGCCCTCTATAGTGCTCTTACAGGAAGGATGAAATAACATTCCTCTCCCTGTGGAAGACCATTGGGGATTGTATGGGAGGGCAGATAGGGCCCAAGGACAGTGGAGTTGGTGCCATGATAAAAACTGGGTGTTGCCAGCCCTTCCCACTCTGATATGTTCCATCCCTTCTAACTATTCCCTATTTTTTCTTCCTGACTCACTCTGTGCTGCATGGAACCTGGGATGGCTCTCTCAAAAAAAATAAAAATAGATTGTCCAAAAAAGTACGATATCCAGCTGAGACTCAGAGTAATTCAATAGTGAAAAAAGTAAGGTTCTACATTTAGGCAAGAAAAACCAACGCACAGGTACAGTATAGGTGGTACCTGGCTCATTAGTAGTAATTTTGAGAGGGATCTCAGAGTCCTAGTGGACAATCACTTAAATACGAGCCAGCAGTGTGCTGCAGCTGCCAAAAAAAAGCCAACACAGTGCTAGGCTGCATTAACAGAGAGATAGAATCTAGATCACATGAAGTGTTAATACCACTTTACAATGCCTTGGTAAGGTCACACTTGGAATACTGCCTCCAGTTTTGGTCACCATGATGTAAAAAGATATTGAGACTCTAGAACAGTGGTTCTCAACCTTCCTAATGCCACGACCCTTTAATACAGTTCCTCAGGTTGTGGTGACCCCCAACCCCCCATCCAGATGGCCGGGGGGTATCAAAAACTTGACCAAAAAAAGAGAGGAAAAAATGGGAAAGTATAAGTAGTCCTCGACTTACAACAATTCGCTTAGTGACTGTTAGAAGTTACAACAGCACTGAAAAAGCAAATTATGATCATTTTTCACACTTACGATTGTTGCAGCATCCCCAGGGTCATGTGATTTACATTTGGATGCTTGACAACTGATTCATACTTATGACATTCACAGTGTCCCAGGGTTACGTGATCAATGGCCAGGGGGCGTGGCCAGCTGATCACTCAGGTTGCAGAGTGCCTGTGGGGGGAATCTGTGGGTCTCTGGGCTGGGACTGGGGTGGGTGCCTGCCTTCCTTCCCTCCCCTTGTCCTTTCCTTCATTCTTTTCTTCCTTTCCTTCACCTCCCTTAGTCTCTTCCTTCTTCCCTCCTTCTCTCCCATTGTCCCTTCCTTCCTTCTTTCCTTCACTTCCTTCTTAGTCTGTTCCTCCTTCCCTCCCTCTCTCCCATTGTCCCTTCCTTCCTTCTTTCTTCCTTTCCTTCACCTCCTTCTTAGTCTCTTCCTCCTTCCCTCCCTCTCTCCCATTGTCCCTTCTTTCCTTCCTTCCTTCCTTCCTTCCTTCCTTCCTTCCTTCCTTCCTTCCTTCCTTCCTTTCCTTCACCTCCTGCTTAGTCTCTTCCTCCTTCCCTCCCTCTCTCCCATTGTCCCTTCCTTCCTTCCTTCCTTCCTTCCTTCCTTCCTTCCTTCCTTCCTTCCTTCCTTCCTTCCTTTCCTTCACCTCCTGCTTAGTCTCTTCCTCCTTCCCTTCCCTCCCTCTCCCATTCTTCCTTCCTTCCTTCCTTTCCTTCACCTCCTTCTTAGTCTCTTCCTCCTTCCCTCCTTCTCTCCCTCTCTCCCATTGTCCCTTCCTTCCTTCTTTCCTTCCTTTCCTTCACCTCCTTCTTAGTCTCTTCCTCCTTCCCTCCCTCTCTCCCATTGTCCCTTCCTTCCTTCTTTCCTTCATTTCCCTCTAAGTCTCTTCCTCCTTCCCTCCCTCTCTCCCCTTTCCCTTCCTTCCTTCCTTCCCTCCCTCCCTTCCATTGTTCCTTCCTTCCCTCTCTTATTGTTCCTTACTTCCCTCCCTCTTCATCCCTTCCTTCCTCCCCCCCTCCGTGCCCAGGAAGGGACAAGGGGAGGGGGATAGGCTGCCAGCATGGCTGGGGCCTTGCTACCGGCAAACCTGCCTGTGCACAGGCAGAGACAAAGGAGAGCTCTGCCCAGTTCACTTGCTCAGCTTTGCTGAAAGACATGCCACTTACTAAGTTAGCAGAAGCTCCAGGATCAGCACTGGGCTACAGCTGATTCGCGCTTCTGCTAAATTAGCAAGCAGCATGCTTTCTAGCAAAGCTCGAGCAAGTTTGCTGGGCAGGGGCCAAGGAGAGCAGCTACAGCTGCAGAAGCACGGATCAGCTGTAGAGGCTTACCCTGATCCTGGACAAGAGGGAAGGAAGGAAGGACGGAAGGGACAAGGGGAAAGAGGAAGGGAAGGAGGGACAAAGAGGGAGGCAAAAGGAAGAAAGGAAGGAAGGAAGGGACAATGGGAGAGGGAGGGAAGGAGGAAGAGACCAAGAGGGAGGGAAGGAAAGGAAGTTCCAGCCAGCAGAGGCTTGGCAGCCCAGCTGCCGAGGAATAGAAGAGCACAAAGCCAAGGAGAAGAAGGTGGCAGTTTCCTCCCAAAGGGGGCTCCTTTTCTCCACCCCTTCCCTGGGTTTGTGGGGAATTTCTCATCACCAATGCTGACAGGTGCTCCTTTGAGCCCGCCACGAGCTTTCTCGCGCCCTTTGCTTCTCCTTCCCCTGCTTTCGTGAGGATTGTGGTGTCCTTGGGAAGCTGATCATGCTTTGAAGCTTAGGAGAGGAGGAGGAGTCCCTCCCTCCTTCCCTCCCTCTCTCCCTGTCAAGCCCCAGCAGGCTCAACATGAATGGGCAGAGATGAGGACGGGTGGGGTGGCAAAGGAGATCGGCGGTTGTCGCCAGACCTCCCAGCTGACAAGCGCAAATTCAGGAGTTGCCAGCTGACGGGCACAGGAGTTGGGTGCTGCGGCGGCCTCCCCTTTGCTGACCTGCGTGCCCGAGAAGAAGTCAATCCGGTTGCTGCACAATGAGTCTCTGGGAAGGGCGGAGCCTTGCTCTGTGCCTGCGCTCTTCATGCGTCCCTTGTAGGGCACTTTTGGTAGAGTTCGTGCAGACTGCCGCCAAGCAGCATATTTTCCACAAACAAGTGAGGTGGAGCAGAGGGGGGGGGAGGGAGAGAAGGCAGTTGACAAGCTCTGCCTAAGACCATCGGAAATATGTGTTTTCCAATGGTCTTAGGTGACCCCTGTGAAAGGTTCATGCGACCCCCAAAAGGGTCGCGACCTACAGGTTGAGAACGCTGCTCTAGAAAGAGTACAGAGAAGAGCAACAAAGATGATTAGGGGACTGGAGGCTAAAACATATAAAGAATGGTTGCTGGAATTGGATATGTCTAGTCTAATGAAGAGAAGGACAAGGGGGGGACATGATAGCTGTGTTCCAATATCTCAGGAGTTGCCACAAAGAAGAGGGAATCAAGCTGTTCTCCAAAGCACCTGAAGGCAAGATAAGAAGCAATGGGTGGAAACTAATCAAAGAGAGAAGCAACCTAGAAATAAGGAAAAATGTCCTGACACTTAAAAAAATTAATCAATGGAGCAACCTGCCTCCAGAAGTTGTAAATGCTTCAAAACTGGAAGTTTCTTTAAAAAAAACAACAACCCAAGTTTTATTAGTTTTTTCTTTTTATAAGCAACTGCTTAATAATCAACATGGTGGCAGGGTAATCAATTATCCAAAAGCAAAGTCATACTTATATAGTTCAAATTAAATCATTAAAAACCCCTCTATTCCCTCAGATAATATATTATATTCAAATTAATGTATTTCAATACAACTGGGCCCTCTGCAGTTAGGGTTCAGGCCCGGCTACAGCACTGAAACTGCTTTGGTCGCTCTGATGGATGATCTCTGGCGGGCCCGGGATAGAGGCCAGTCCTCTGTCCTGGTGCTTCTTGACCTCTCAGCGGCGTTCGATACCATTGACCATGGCATCCTTCTGCGCCGGCTGGAGGGATTGGGAGTGGGGGACACCGTATTGCGTTGGTTCTCCTCCTATCTCACTGGTCGGTCTCAGTCGGTGTTTGTGGGGGGCCGGAGGTCCACCTCTAGGTTACTCCCATGTGGGGTGCCTCAGGGGTCGGTTCTCTCCCCCCTACTTTTTAACATTTACATGAAGCCACTGGGTGAGATCATCCACTGCCACGGAGTGAGATACCATCAGTATGCTGATGATACTCAGCTGTACATTTCCACTCCTGGCCATATCAGTGAAGCGGTTGAGGTGATGTGCCGGTGTCTGGAGGCTGTGAGGGTTTGGATGGGTGTTAACAGATTAAGGCTCAACCCCGATAAGACAGAGTGGCTGTGGGTGATGCCTCCCAAGGACACTTCTATCTGTCCTTCGATTACCCTGGGGGGTGAATCTATAAACCCCTCAGAGAAGGTTCGCAACTTGGGAGTCCTCCTTGATCCACAGCTGACATTGGATCATCATTTGTCGGCAGTGGCGAGGGGGGCATTTGCCCAGGTTCACCTGGTGCACCAGTTGGGTCCTTACTTGGATCGGGAGTCTCTCCTCACAGTTACACATGCCCTTGTCACCTCGAGGATCGACTACTGCAATGCTCTCTACATGGGGCTACCCTTTAAGAGTGTTCGGAGACTACAATTAGTGCAAAATGCAGCTGCGCGAGCAGTTGTGGGCCTTCCTCGTTGTGCCCACATTTCATCAACTCTTCGCATGCTGCACTGGTTGCCTATTGGTCTCCGAGCCCAATTCAAGGTGTTGGTTATAGGTAATAAAGCTCTTCATGGCATGGGACCAGGATACTTACGGGACCGTCTTCTGCCATATACTTCCCTTCGACCGGTGAGAGCGCACAGGGTAGGCCTCCTCCGGGTCCCGTCAGCGAAACAACGTCGTCTGGCGGGCCCTAGGGGGAGGGCCTTCTCTGTTGTGGCGCCCACCCTCTGGAACCAACTTCCTCCTGAAGTCCGCGTTTCTCCGACTCTCACGGCCTTCCGAAAGAATTTAAAAACCTACCTCTGCCGGCAGGCCTGGGGATGATATTTGATTGTGGTGTGACTGAGGAGTATGTGTGGGGTTTATTTTTAATGTTTTTTCGGATTTTTATTGAATTGTTTATTTGTATGTTGTGAGCCGCTCCGAGTCTGCGGAGAGGAGCGGCATACAAACCCGAAAAATAAATAAATAAATAAATAAATAAACTAAGTCAATCAAAACAATCATCAATAACACTTCATCTAGATAAGTCCAAATCCTTTGTTAAGCTTTACTATTTCAATTGCTATATTCCATTTTGTTACTATAAATATGTAATTAACACTTCAGGTGTCTCTCCATTCCCTTTTTCTTTAACATCATCTATAATCATTTATTAATATCATTTCTTCTTTTTTCTTATTCTTCTTCCATTACAAAATAACTATCATTTCTAATAACAAGAATATTAGTTCAGAAAAGAAAAGAAAAAAATAAAAATACCTTTCTACTCTATTATACTTTATGATCTATCAATCCCTCAATATCTATATCAAACTCCTTTAACCCCCTCCCAAAATTACTATATCCACAACAAACAGGTTAATACACAAACAAACATCCTCTTATTAAATTCAAATCTTTAATTTTTATTCAATCTAACATCTTATTTAACTATCTTAAACCATAAATCAATCCATATCTAATAAGCCTTTTAAACCCATTATGTAGAGGCTTGGATCACACTTTTAAATCTTATTCTAGCTTTTTTTTTTGTGCCGGGCAGGTTTCCATAGCAGTGCCTCTATATCAATGAACAAGTCTCTTTTTGTGCCTTGTAGCATCATTTGGGTCAAGCAAAAGCATCCCCTTTTCTGTTTTAGAGACCTGACTCCTTTGTAAATAGTCCCTTGTTATTTTAAAGATTCAAGTCTCAACATTTGGATCTGTTGAATAGCAGACTCGGTTATGTCCAACTTTGTAGTTAATAGTTGCTTATCCAAGCTATCATAGTTCTCAATTAATTGAGCTTATATATCCATTTCTGTTGGTTTTGAAATTGTAAGTGGTTTAGTTACAGTCCTTTTTTGTTCCTCAGAAATCTCATTAGATTGTGTATGAAGTAAAGTAGAATCTTCTTTAATATTGGTTAATTCTGCTTCTGTTGTTTTTGGGTCTGTAGAATGCTCAGATAGAATCTGGAGGTCAGTTTGTAGGTTCAAAGCAGAATTTCTGTTTTTTATTACTATAGTACATTATTTTATTTGCAAATATATTTGCTCAGTAGCTTCATAAACTTTTTTCAATATGAGTTTGTAGTCAAGTTGTGGAAAGGGTTTCTCCATTTCAATAATGATTAGAAACAGTCTGTTATCTTTTAGTAGAGGCTGTGTTCCAAAAACATTTAGTCAGTATCCACCCCCACAAATACAGCTGTTAAGTTTCTTTGTCTTTTCCCTTTTATGGTAATCAGAGAAAAAGACAGTTGCAATTTTGACTTTCTCCACAAGATGTCCTCAGTAGACTATAAAATCTCTTCCCAGACACCAGGAAGGACATTATTAAGATCAAAAAAAGCAAAAAAGAGAAAATTCTTCACATGTAGACTAAGTCCAATAGTAAATTCAATATTAAAAGTTTTTTCCAAGACCCCAAAGTAAATAAATAATAATAATAATAAAAAAAGTCAGTTTAAGTTAATTCAGTCCATTTAAGCTTCTTTTCCCACACTCACAAATGCCGCTTTCTTAGAGTAGGGAAATAATTTCAGAGATGCTTTTTACAGGGCAAAAAAGAAAGGAGAACCAAGAGACGGAAAACAAAAAGTCTCACCCGGCTCAGCCATGGTGGGTCCTGCGCTTAGATGTTCTTCTGACTTCTGGTTACAGCGGCAAAGTGATCGGACATTTTACTGGCCGATCTTTCCACCGCTGGCCCTAAGGAGCAATCTTGGACTGTGGAAGAAGCTGCCGCTCTCCCATGGTCAACGAGGGCCTCCTCAACAGTAGCTGTCCCTGCAGGGCAGCTTTTTGACCCGATTAAGGGTCTACAGGAAGCGAAGAATCAGCCGGCAAAGAGAGCAGTCTCTTTATATGGCCGCAAACGCTGCGATCTGGAACTGGAAGTCAAAACTGGAAGTTTCTAAGAAGAGACTGAACAACCATTTGTCTGAAATGGTATAGGGTTTCCTGCCTGAGCAGGGGATTGGACTAGAAGACCTCCAAGGTCCCTTCCAACTCAATTATTATTATTAAAACAAAAGAGACTGCCATAGGTATTTTTCCATGCTGGCACTGAAATTGAATTCAGCTGCAAATTCAGTTGCCTTTGTAAAAGGAAATGAGAAGAGGGTATTTTTCTCTCTCTTCATTTTGGCTCTGAGTAAACAACTGCTTTTCACCATAGGTGGCTGTAACCCAGACTCAACATTATCCTGCTCCACAGTTATGTATATTCTTTATCATGTTGCTTTTGTGCTGATTCCATTAACAAAACTCTGAGCAGCTCACAGTGGTAACATAATACACATGAATCATGTTGATCATATTTAGTAAATAATAGCATAATTAAATCATAATCACATGAATGCACTGATGTAGTTTACATGATTTATTCTAAAAGGAAACAACAGGAAGAGGAATAGTAATATAAAATAGCTTTCTGGTTGATCAAATGCTTATTGTGAAGATCATATTTGCTCCAGAAATTGTTTGCATTGTGTGAATGAGACGCTGCTGGAAGACTCAATCAAAGTGACTACCCAATAGTTCACAGTCCATTTACAATAAAATTATTATGTATTAACAATTGAAATAGGATTTTGTATTGTTTATTGGCAGGTTTGTTTAAAATTCTTAACACAGATGTGTTGGCTGTAAGCCAAATATTGGAAATATACATATTTAATTTAGTGGCCCTGGGTCATTGCTTTATTTTAGCAGGAACAATCAAATTAATACGCTCAAAATCTATGCATCCTTTTGGGATGCATGAAAATAGTGTTTTTATTATCTCTGAAAATAATTGGAGTTTTAAAATTAAAGTTTAATTCAACTTCTGTTAAGGATGGGTAATCTGTTAAGGGTTCTTTATTTAACAAGTGCTTATAATGGTATGTGGGAAAGGCCTTGGGAGATGAGGCAAAGAGATGCTGCCTAAGGCAGTGGTCCTCAACCTTGTGGGCACCAGGGAACGGTTATGTGGAGAGAGGTTTTTCCACAGACTGGAGGGTATGTGGTTTTGTGTGCTGCCTGTATCCCACAGATGGGGCTTTGCTTGTTTTTGTGGACCAGTTGTTGCTTTGCTGCAGCCTGGTACCAGTCCATGCACCAGGGGTTGGGGATCCCTGTCCTAGGGTATGGTCAGAGAAGAGACAGTGTAGCTGTATAGAACAAGATGTGCAGGAGGGACCCTGTCTAGTTTCTTGGGTGATGGCGGGAGAACTTACTTTCAGACTTGTAAAATGTAACTTACAATAAAGTAGAATTAGCTTTCGTGGTCCCGTTTCCTGTTTGGTCTCCCTGTAAGGTTGACAACGGCTATATTTTGGCTGCTTCTTTATTTGTGTGTGCATGTGCATATATTTAGCTGCTTCTCCGAGAGCCAACCGGTAACATTTTAATTTCAGGAAGCAGGCCAACTTGAAGACAACATATGGAAAAATATTGCCATAAATTTAATTGTTTCTCTTCTGTCATGAACTAGAAGAAAAACAAATTAAGAGACATAGGTTGTCAGTATATCTTATTTCCTGCTGATGCAGCCTTTTAATTGGTAAGTTATTGACCTCTGAAGTACGTAATGAAATAGTGACACCTTGTAAATCAAATGGGTTGCTTAGGTAGTGAGGATTGTAATTATGGGGACATAAATATTCTTCAGCTATTCCTTTGCAAGAGCAGAGGCAAGCCACCCGAAACCACTGCATGTCATGGAATTTAACTATTGAGAGGAATGACATCCTTGAATTTTGGTTGTTCTGATACTGTGCATTCTCCAAGTTATCAAAGGTAAATACTGCTTTCATTTATTATTTCTTTGACATTTGTGCTTCGTGCAAAAAAAGAAAACATACTTGTTAGAGCTCCTATTTAAATTATATATGTTTATACCAATAAAAACATCCACACTTGAAAAATATAGGCTGAGTGCGGTCTTTCTTAAGCATTCCAATTTTCTCCTACGTCTTGAGTACTATTGAGAAGGGCTTTGAAGATTCTAACTTCTATCATCAGTCCCAATGATTTTCTGCTCTTATGAGCAGAGAAAGGGACACCAAGACTGGATCCCCTACCTACAAGATCACTCTCCAGTGGTGGATGGGTCTTTTGATCCACCATACAGCATCCGAGATATCCCAATTACTAAAGAGCTGCAGCAGCTTATTTATCAAATATTAAAACTAGCACAATGCAGTTGTCATGACTTGTTATCAAATATCATTGTTCTTTCATCTTCCTCTCTATAGAATCCCATTTTAGGTTCTAAAGCTTTCCATTCAGCTTCTAACAATCTTGCACATCTTAAAAAGTTCATCATTAATGCACAGTAGCTAAATTGATTTCTTTTGGGTTTTCATTAAAAGGAATTCCCAAGCTTTGAGTTATTTCTGTCCCCATGATCAGGAGGTTATTCTTACCATGTGTCCAGTATGTGCACCTACGTATTTCCACAAAGTTTCTACCCCAAACTAACGCTAACGTTATTAATGTAGAAATATGGGACTGCTATAGACTGTTAGAGGGTTGGGCTTGAACAGTAATTATATAGCAATTTAAAACATAACCACTGAAAATTTTAATAGTAATTTTCAGTGGTTATGTATTGCTCAATAATATGTAATCTGGTATAATTTACATATAAGAGAAATAATGGAAGGCATACACAGGAATTCCTGTTTTCCATCAATACATTCATTGTGTAAACAGAAACACAACAGGTTTTTATGTTTAATTTAATTGAAAAATGAACTCAAACAATACATACAAACAGAATAAGAAATTCAGAATATATCTGGAAATTATTTTAACTATTAAATAAATTATTTCCAGGGCGATATATGTAATGATAGTTTATGTAATAAAGCATGCATTTGTCCATACCACTTTTTATTTTGATTTATGCATTTTATCATTTAGTTTTCTACAGTTACAGTTGTTTCTTCATGGAAAAATATAATACTGTATTATTACAAAAAAGAAAGGTAGGTTATATAAATATTGCTTTAAAAATAAACAATTCTTTTCTCATATAAAGCAAACAAAATTCTGGAGCAAGTGGTTATGTACAAATGGATCATCTTTTCCATGTAGGAAATGTGTTTCTATTAAACATTCAACTGATCAAGAATTTAGTCTCAGCTTTTATACAAAATTATTGTTAGTTATGCTGTTTTACTTCAGTAGTTAACGTTGCGCAATTCTTTGCTGCTTTTGGAGATGATGTTATGAAAAAGCAAAGTGCTGAAGGAAGGGTCAGAGCAGGAAAAAGGGAGCAAAAGGGCTAATAGGCTTTGAATATTCTGAATAAAGCATTTCCTCTTGTTACAGTTCTCTCCCAGACTTTTCCCAGAAGAGGTCATGCCTTGAATTTGACCGAGAACCCTGCATGTAAAATCTAAGCTATTTCAGAAGGCTTGGATTTCTGCCATCAATGCCCAAACAGCTGATCAAAGAGACTGTAATATTTTGATAGTGCTTCAAGTGTAGCAATAACCAACCCATGCATGTTATTTGGGTCACGTACCCATATTTCAAAATTGTGGACTAAACTGTGATATCTTTTCAGCAAAGAGCTGAAAAAGTGGCAAACCTGTATTTATTTTGTACACATATTACTGTGAACGTCAGTGCAAAAGTGACCATGACTTTTGCCAAGACTATTAACGGTAGTTCGTTCCCACAAAACTTCAGCCCTGTTTTCCCCACAATCTTTTCCAAAAATGCTCTACTTCACTTACAGAATGTAATGCTCGCACAAAGAAATATTGCAAAGCTCTGCAAAGAATAAATCATGAAAGCAAATATTTGTTTGTCTCAAGTACCCCCGATTAAAGGACACAGATGGTTGCTTTCACCTGCATAATTTAATAGGCCACTGAACTGTGGCAGAGTGGGCAGAAGTTATAGTTGCTGATTTCTTGAGCTTGGACACAGTGCTTGCATACATTGCACATCCAAAACTGATATTCTGTGATGGGCCTTCCTGTAGCAACACATGTGGGAAGCTTTCCTTCTCCCCTAAAAAATGTAAGGAAGAAAAATAGTATCACAATATGCCAAGGCTATACAACTACATTAGTCATTCATTCAAATTTAAGATTTTTCAACAATATACAACAGATCAAACTGATTAAAAAAAAAAAAGAAATTTGCACAGCAATGGAATTATTTTTAAAATTAAAAATGCAATGTGCAGGTAAGATGAATGCTCTCAAATGAGTATTATTTCTAGATTAATTTATATTATGAGAGGGATTCCAATTTATAGATGTGACAAATATTTCCAGGAAATAATTTTTTTTTGGTTTAGAAAAGCTGTATCATATGCTTATCTATTGTTAAGCATTAAATAACGAACCAACAATTAATGTTAATTTCCAAATTAGGCAATGTTGAATATACATATATAGCATTTTTATTAGTTTTTTTAATTTTTACAGAAAGAAGAAACTACTCAAATCAAATCATAGTGTTAAAATAATCATCCATAAACAAAACATAAGTACATTTTTCAATACCTCTAATACTAATAACTCAACTGAAAATAATCATACCAAACAATTAACATTACTGCTCGGTACCCCCACCACCACATCCCCCCGACCCTAACCTTCCCCCCTCACTTACCAACTTACTACCTACTTTCCTCCCTCCTTCTCTACTTCTCTATCCTCCTTCTCTACTTTCTTTCTACTTTCCTCTCTCCTTCTCCATCTCCGTCCTACTCTTCCCCCTTATCAACTTCCACTTACATCAGCCTTCACTCCTCCTTCCTCTTTCCATCAGATGTGGTGCCCAGAGGCCACCCGAGCAACCCCTTAATAACAGTAATTACATCCACCCCAATTACAGTTGAGAAAACATCGTATATAAAATTATAAACCCTCCCTAACCCTCCCTCCCGACTTCCCAGAGTGAATACAGGGTAAAACAAAAGAAAACCCACTACATCAAACGAAATTATTGTATAATCCTAACAAGAATTTTAAACTATGTACTATATACAATCTCTAAATCATTTCAATCCATTAAACAAAACAAACAAATCATCTTGTTAAGAATAATAATTTTCATCTACATATCTAAATCATCAATCTAAGCATTTTTGATTGGATGTTTTGGGGGAAATTAGCAAGCTATATAAATGTGGGACAAAAGCTAAAATTTTGGAGGAGGAAAAACCATCGGTTGTCTACAGAGTACACTGCAAGGATTGCCAGTGTAACTACATGGGAGAGATGGACAAACGGATAAAAACCAGAATACACGAACACAAACTGGCTGTCAAAAGGCAGGAGCAATACTCCCAAATATGGACACATATGGTCAACAATGGGCACTTGTTTGACTTCAAGGGGGCGGAAGCCATTGTCCAGGATACCTCCAAAGGAGGACGCCTATTGAAGGAGGTCTGGCTCTCAAATGCGGGTTCGGTTAACTGACATATAGAATTGCCCCCAGCATACCAGGCATTAAAAGCATACGAGGAGCAAGCCAGATTGCGGAGGGCGCTCGCCAGAGGCAGAACCAGTGAAGGCAATTATCACATGGCTAGGCAAAAAAGGGATTCGGAGGGAACAGGGCCGGTAGGGATAGATAGCATAAGACCAGAACAATGGATAGATGGACGAGATAAAAAAGGGGGGGAGAGTGACAATGGAGAATTATTGATGGTGCTAGGCTCGAGCGCACAGCCCAGAACGATCATGGGGGGGGGGTGTTGAGAGACATATCAATGACAACGACGCTAGGAAGGATAGGGGCAATAAAGATGAGAGGGAATCTGGGGAGGAGTCAGCAGGCAGCTCAGCTGACCATGGACAGATGAGGTGGGGCAATAGGATGCGCATAGGGAAATCAGAAGAAATAGGACCGGTAGGGATAGATGGTGGAAAGCTGGACGAACGTTTAGATCAATACCAACTGGGGGGGGGAATGGGGAATGGCATCTGGCATGCCGGACCCAGCCGTACGACCCAAAATACGTAGGGGGGTAGGAATGGAGGGCGTATCAGGGACATTGACACCAGGAAAGATAGGATCGGCAAAGAAGGGGGAAGGTGGAATTGAGGGTGAGGCAATAGGTGGTTCGGTTGAGCATGGACGCATGAAGCAGAAAGATAGGACGTGGCTGTGCGCATGCAGGGCCAGGCACGCAGAAAGTTCGGAGGGACGAACAGGGGGAGGTTAAAAGAGCGAGTGGATCAACAGCATAAGACAGAGAAGGGGGGTAGGGGGAGGCGGTTGGTAGAGGCACCAACGACAACAGCGTTAGGAAGGATAGGATCAGTAAGGATGAGGGGGACGGGATTTAAGGACAAGCCAGCGGGTAGCCCAACTGGCCGTAAACAGACGGAGCAGACAGATGGGATACAGTTACGCACACGCACAACCAAATAAGGAAGGGAATTGGAGGAAATAAGACCTATAAGGATGAAGGGGACTGGGCTCAAGAACCAGCTGGCAGACAGCCCAACTGGCCGTAGGCAGATGGAGCAGAGGGATGGAACACGGGCGTGCGTACGCACACCCAGGTGTGGAAGGAAACCAGAGGAAAGAAGATTAACAGGGACAGACAGTGGAAGGCGAGAACTACGGGCAGATAAATGGGATAGAAGGGAGGGGAGCGATAATGGAAAGACTTTTGGAGCATTGGATCTGTACGTGTAGCCTGGAACTAGTATGAGGGAGCAGTTAGAAAGTATACCAATGGCAACAGCGCTTGGAGGGAGGAGATTGACAAGGATGGGAGGGGGAAAGGGTGTAGAACTGGAGTGCAAAAAAGAGGAGGTGGGACAATTAAGGCAATTACGGTCAGCCAGGAGGTATGGCCCTATCACATGAGCAGTGAGTAAGCAGTTAGGCTAGCAAGGTCTACAAAAAGAACTCCCCACCCCCTAAGCTTCACTCTGAGGAGGCTGGCAGTGGACCAGCGAAAGCTAAGTAGTTTTTTAATTTTGTAAATAGTTGCTTTTATTGTTTTAAAATCCTTTTAACAATAAACAGCTGATTTATACCTCATTTGTTTTTGTTTTTCATTTTTTCATCACTATTTTAAAAAGAAAAGAACAAATTAAAAAGTGAGGTGTGCAGCCAGTCCTCATTCAACAGCCACAACTCAACTCAATCAGTAAGCGATTACTCAGTGAAGCCCCATCTATGGTTATGAACTTATTTCAGCTTCCCTTTGCTTTACGGAGCTGCGAAGGCTGTAAATGCAAGGACTGGGTTGCAAAGTTACTTTTTCATCCCTGTCATAACTGTGAATGGTTGCTAAAGGAGGACCAACCTGTATAAAGAACAATTCTCAACATTGTATAAGAAGGCCTTTGAAAAGGGAGCATCTTCTTCTCTCCTTCTCCCATTCCCCCCCCCCCTAATCCAACTAGACTTTGGGAACAGGCAAAATTGCAGGGTAAAAGAGAATATGTACCACCTACACTGCTTTTTTTCCTGCTGAACCACCGTTTCCCACCAAACCCAGGATATTGTAATGTAATTACAAGAACACCATGCTTACTCTTCGAGAAGGCCATCCAATTCTGACTTTTTGCTATCTTTAGGATAGTGTTTTGTGAATATTTGCAGGGCAAGTTCTTCATATTGCTGCTTCTGGTCTGGACTAAGATTTTCTAAAGATTCCAATTTAACAAAAGCTTTTGAACAGGTACCGAATGCTCTGTTAGCACATGCACAAAGAGCCAATAGGGAATAGATTTCTACTGCAGGAATAATGTCTTCGTAATCCCTCAAGTGAAGAGCTGTTAATGTAGAAAGCAATAGATTCAGAACATATCCCTCTATTAAATTCAATAAGCAGTTTTGTTACATAAGTACTGTTACGTTAATGTATTGAAATCATTGGCTGACACCCAACTGTTGTGATCCACAGTATGAACTGGCTTAATACAAACAACACGAAAGATCTACATACAAGAGAAGATCTATACTAAATCCCCAAACTGGAAGAAATGTGTTCAATATCTGGAATACAATAGTTGACTACTTAAGTAGTCAATAGCCATAAATGATTCAGGCTAAGAGTTTTAGATCTTTAGTGATTCCAGTGAGGTTTCTTTTGAGGAAAGCATTCCCCCCAGATATACAGAACATAATAGGAACATTGAAAACATTTGCTTAAGGGCTGGATATGGAATGGAAAAAATTGCCCCATGAATCCAAAGTGGGAAAAGGCAGCATCCTACCTGTTTTCATTGCTGTATCCACATAACCTTCATACAGCTGCCTTTGGGCAAGTATGAAAAAATGGTAGGCCTCAGCTCCCCGCCAAGCGTTATCAATCAGGCGACTGTCTGTGGAAAGAACATCTTCCTCTAGCAAGCCAGCTAGGGCTGAAGTAGCCTGGGATAAACGGTGTAATCAAAGAAAATAAACAAGCGATAGCACGCCTATTATTTACATTAAGTTCGTATGCATTTCATGCATTGCAATAATGCACTTCATGATACCTAACAATGTAAGTTGTACAGCAGTGAACTATAAACAGGAAAAGCTTTTAAAGGGAAGTAAGCACATCTTTATTTCTTGAACTGCACGTTCATCATAAAAACCAAACATATTTAGCAATAGCACTTAAGACTTATATATTGTTTCATGCTGCTTTACAGCCCTCTCTAAAGCGGTTCTACAGAGTCAGCCTATTGCCCCCAACTATCTGGGTCCTCATTTTACTGACCTCGGAAGGATGGAAGGCTGAGTCAACCTTGAGCCGGTGAGACTCGAACTGCCAAGCTGCTGGTAGCTGGCAGTCAGCAGAATTAGCCTGCAGTACTGCATTCCAACCACTGAGTAACGCGGCTCTTGGATAATGGTCCGATGCACAGAACTTATTCATTTCAGAAGGGGGAGGCCACATTGTATACAATCAAATATCAATAACAGGGACCAAGAAGCTGCTTTACCCAAGGTTTTCCTCCTACTAATTAGAATTTTTCTTAAAGGAAATTCTGTGATTTTCCTTTGTTCTATGGAGGACGTAAATGAAGGAAAACTGTGTGAGGAGCAGCATTGGCTTCTGCAAGATGGTGAATATGGAATAAGTGTTTTGACTGTGCATCAGTTGTCACAAGCATGCACAAAAAGGGGCAGGGCATGGTCCATAATGCTGTGTCCACCACCTTGCAGATACTAACCTCTCACTCAAAAATGCCTATGGTGAGGTATATATCCTATTTTAACATATAACTTTGACTGGATACATTTGTAAAACCATTTCCCAAAGGGTGTCCTAAATATTTTTGGATAACATTGATAGGAAATATGAGTTGGAATATGAGTATTATGGAAACACTTCACAACTCCATCTTGATAGGTATTCCTTGCAGTCCCATTGGAAATGATGAAACCGTCTGAAACTTTACCTCTGAAGTCTTTCCTTTGACTTTTCCTCTCTGCGAATTTTTTATTTGTTCATGGTATTGTTCAACAAGTAAAGCTGACATGACATATAGCTTTTTAACCCGTAAAGGTTTGGTCCTCTTTTTAGCTTCTTCATCTGCAATCTTTAAAAGGCAAATTAGCTTTATTTTCTAATTACAAAACTAAGGCAGTAAAAGTGTTTTGCACATCAAATAGATTTATATTCTACTCAGACATTTGTAAAAAACTGACAATACTCCAAGCTGTTTTCCCCTTAATAATTTTCTCTCTTGCCTGAAAGCAAAGGATTTCTTAGTAAGAGTCTTTTTTGCATTCTTATTAAGTTGAATATAACCCATGAGAGACACTGTTGCAGAATGGAAAACTGAGCATAAGATGGATCTCTTTGAAGGGAGTGAGAACATCTCTCCTTTTTTTTTTTTTAGTTAAGAACTAAATGCTAATTTGTGTGTGAAAATTAAATTTAATCAAGTTTCATATCACAGGCATACAACATTAAATATATCTTCATAAGCCTTCATCCCCCAAAAGTGCATATCAAAACCCCACATGTGGTTAGTCTTCATGCTCCTGGCCTGGAGTCTCAGAAAAATATAGGAAAAAACAAACTGTAAAAGTAGCTTCTAATTCAATACAATACAACTACTGCTGAACAAACAGATAAAGGCTAATTATGTGCTCCAAATCTCCTTTAAGCATATAAAGGCTCTAATAGATAAAATATATAGTACGACAAGAGAAATATGTATATTTATTCCTAGTAATAGAACCATCAATGGGCAAAGTGAAAAATTTACCAAGAATAAAAACTGTCAACTTCTTAAATAGTTAGCATCGAGCTACTGTATGCCAGTATTACACCAGTAGGCTTTTGTATCCACCAAAACATGTCCTAAATCTTCTGCAGCAGAAAAAGAAGAATCTATTCCATCAGATATTTTTGGAACATCATTCTTTACACCGTCTCTCTCTCTCTTTTTCCAGATATCCTTTAATAACAGTACCTTGAACATAAGTTTTGCAGCATCAAAGAAATAATTGGCTTTACGATATAGTTCAACAGCATCAAGAGGTTTATTCTTTTCCAATAACTGAGACGCATATCTAGCTAGAAGAGAACCAATCTCTTTCATATTGTGCTCCTTGGCTAGTTCAACTGCTTTACTCCACTGGAAGAAAAAGCAACAGCCATTAATCAATGCAAATCCAAATTTAGGATCAAAGTCTTAAATAAATGTGCTCTCTTTATCAGAGAAAATAATCTAGGGGACCTTAAGATTACAGTTCTAGGACATGGGTACATTTCATTTTGTAGGGATGTATTGGGATTGTAATCTTGTGGAACAGTTGCCACAGTTAAGGGAAAGTAGGCCTAAATTAAATTAATTAATGTTTCGACCTAGAGCAGAAAATAAGACAAGTATGTGTGGTGTTTCTTCAGTAGTTAAATGTATTTATGTATAAATATTTAAAAATGATTATGATAGTATTAAAGATATATTTGTCAGGGACAGGAATGTACATATTGAATGCGAATGATGCTGTGTTGTTAGTCAAATGTTAGATGCAAGAAGGAATATGGATCTGAAAATTAACTTTTAGTTTGACAGGAAAATGGAATGAACAATTATAAAAATTATCAATAGCAAAAATAGAGGATAGGTAGTCCACGGTTTACAACAGCACGTGGGACTGCAATTGCTAAGTAAACTGGTCATAAAGCACAATGCCACATGATTGTTGTTTAGTGATGGCAGTTTTGCTGTTCCAGTTGTTATCATTAGGTAAGGACTACACATGACCATGACTTCCATCTTCCTGCTGGCTTCACCACTGAATTTGCTCGTGGGAAGTTGGCAGGGAATGGTGGAAATTGACACTCAGCTTTCAGTCACGTGCTGCAGGGATGCTGTGACCACCAGAATTTGAGGACTAGTAAATCCCCCTAGTTCAGCACCATTGTAATTTTGAACAGTCCCTGAGAGAATGGACATAACCCAAGGATCACCTATACATGAATTAATTTGTGTACTTTAGCAGAATATTTACTAAATGCTGACAGAAAGGATGTTTCATCAGAAGGAGGGGGAAAGGTTGCGTATAATAGCCTGCTTGTCTGCATTCCTTAATATGAAAATCGGAATTCGGTAAGCTAGGAAAAACATAACAGCAAGATGAAAGCAGTGAATGTGCGGTGCATCACAATTGTGTGCAATAAAACAAGAAGAGAATAGTGGGTGTAATAAACTTGAGGAAAATAGACCCAGAATGAAAGAGAGTGTATATTGTGTGTGTGTGTGTGTGTGTGTGTGTGTGTGTGTGTGTGTGAGTGACCAGTACAAAAGAAATACATTTAGGTGGTCTAGAGACATATACAGAGAATGAATGAAGATTGAATTGCAGAATAAATATACAGAGGAGAGAATGAATTGAAAGGAAATGAAAAACCAACAAATCCATGGTTGGATGAAGTAATGGATATTCTCAAAAGGAGAGCAGTGAGTTGCTTGAAGAAATTTAATAATAATAAAATGCCCATGGGAACCAATATATATTTGTGTTGCTACTGCATTAATCTCTTCGCTAACTAACAAAGTAATTCCAGCTCTAGCTGAAATCTCCATTTTTTTTTGTATTTGTCTATTCATCTCCAGTCTAATACTTGCTGTAGTACTTACTTTTGAAGGTAATATTTTTTGTCACACAGGGAAGCAGGGACATGGTTGATACAATCATTACATTTCAGCTGCTTTGTCGTTTAGGGAGATGAGCGTTTTTAAGAGGTGAAATTGGTTCTTTAAGCATTTTCTCCTTTAGCGTTCCATATCAAATGGGGGGGGGGAGCTCATGTTTGGGGTTATTTAGACAGCAAAATGGGTGCTTTTTCCTTTATATTCTTCCAACCTCCACAACAATGGGTTGATTAACTATTTTGTTCCCACTGACTCAGCGAGTGTACTTGAGGCTGAAAATGGGATGGAGGCAGGAGACTGCATATGATCCCTGGATTACCTTCCCATAGTTTAGCTGCAGTATCTTCTCCCCCACAACATATTTTACACAAGTAGCCAGAGACTGCAGGTGGTTCAGAATGCGGCCGCGCGAGCCGTCTTGGGTCTTCCAAGACATGCTCATATCACTCCAGCCCTCCGTGAGCTGTACTGGCTGCCAATTGGTCTCCGTACACAATTCAAAGTGTTGGTTATGACCTATAAAGCCCTATATGGCAATGGGCCAGGATACTTGCGGGACCGTCTTCTGCCTCATGAATCCCAGCGACCGATTAGGGCACACAGGGTTGGCCTCCTACGGGTCCCGTCTGTTAGACAGTGCCGTCTGGCGGGACCTAGGGCTAGGGCCTTCTCTGTTGCTGCCCCAGCCCTCTGGAACCAACTTCCCTCAGAGGTTCGTACTGCTCCCTCCCTCCTAGCTTTCCAAAATTTTTTAAAAACACATCTATGCAGACAGGCTTGGGGCGTGTGAGCTGCGCTCTGCCCCTGGCCTTTGATTGGGGTGTATGTTGTATGAGTGAGTATAGTTTTATAGTTTCATATTGTAGTATTATTTTATATGACATATATTTTGTACTTATATTTCTGTTGTGAGCCGCCCTGAGTCTGGGGAGAAGGGCGGCATATAAGTCAAAATAAAGATAAGTCAAAATAAAGAAGCCAAACCAGACAAGAGATACCTAAATTGGACCTCCTTTATGTTTCTAAAATTAGTTGTGCAAGAGCTTTTGAATGGAACCATGGAAGAAGAGAATTAATTTTCCCCCAATGTTAATTGTCTGAGAATCTGTGTAGTCCCCTGAAAAATAGCTGGGGTGTGTATTTGATATTTGGGGATTGGCCCGTGAAAAAAAATCAAGTTTTTCAAACTAGTCCCTAATGAAAACTGTGTTCCCCAATCATGCTACCTCTTTTTAGACAGTAGGAGATCTGATTATACATTTCTTATGTAATTTCTGAATTGGCCATTAAAGACACAGAGCTTGAGGACACATAAATCCCTAGGTAGATATATTTGTTATATATTCAATCTCTTAGTTGCCAGCTGAAGCTGCAAGGGAAACTATATTGAAATCAGCCATTCCACTGATATGAACAAGCTCCCCTCAAATAATGTCTCCTATATTATGCTTATATTTTTACCTGGTTGAGATTAACACAGACATCTACTGCATCCTTTGGTCTGTTACATTTCAGAAAGGCAGCTACAGCTTGTTCACACATCCCCACAGTAACAAACTTATGGCTTATGTCCTAAAAGGTATGGAAAGGTATTATTACATTCTAGAATAGTAGCAGCATACAATATCAAAACTCCTTAATTTCTAACAAATTGACTGTGGCCATGTGCTGGCAAAAAACCTCACTTGGCACGCAAGAAATACAAAATATGAGATAGTGGTAACCAAGATTAATCAGGGTAATTATTATTACCATCTTTTCCAGTGTTTTATTGTTTATATTGTTGATATACCTACAGAAATATATCAAGTTAACATAAACATATCAAGTTTTAGAAATTTAAAGTGTAAACTATGCTATGCTGCTTTTGCTTTACTATGTACAGACGACCATTTCACAATCACAGCCCCTTTGGGTATTCAGTCTTAAAAATGTGTTAAGAGTATGGCTGAGGTTATTCTGTCCTAAAGATCATATATGATAAAAATATCATTTATTATATGGCATTAATTTTTTTTACCAGATTTTCCTTTCAGCACGAGAAACAGCCTGATTTTTAAACTTTCCTTTTATGTCTTCAGTATGTTACCCTCAGTAGAATCAAGGATTTATTTTTTCAGATAAAAAAACTTGCCCAAATCAATAAAATAGAGAATACAATCATAAGCATATATAAAGAGAAACAAGTTTCCCAGAAATTAGCAATAGCACTTAGACTTATATACCGCTTTGCAGTGCTTTACAGCCCTCTATAAGCAGTTTACAGAGTCAGCATATTGCCCCCAGCAATCTGGGTCCTCATTTTACTGACCTTGGAAGGACGGAAGGCTGAGTCAACCTTGAGCAGGTCAGGATTCAACTCCTGGCTGTGGGCAGAGTCAGCCTGCAATACTGCATTCTAACCACTGCGCCACCAGGGCTTAATATCATCCAAGATAAGCAGCTTATAGTAACTAATCCCAAGAAGCAGCTCTTTTTATACTCACTGGAAGTAACTTGTTATTTTCTGGAAGCGAGTTAGCCAAATTTTCTAACGCTTGATAGTCTTCCAGCATATAATAACATTCAGCCAAACGTTCATGGTTTCTGCCTTGTACAAAATAGGGAACTGCATTCGCCCTACAATGGTGAAAAACAAAGAGAGAGAGAGAGAGAGAGAGAGAGAGAGAGAGAGAGAGAGAGAGAGAGAGAGAGGGGAAGGGAGGGAGGGAGGGAGGGAGGGAGAGAGAGAGAGAGAGAGAGAGAGAGAGAGAGAGAGAGAGAGAGAGAGAGAGAGAGAGAGAGAGAGAGAGAGAGAGAGAGAGAGAGAGAGAGAGAGAGAGATGGCTGATGATCTGTGAATATTGTTAAATGTGTAAGGAATACTCTGGGTATAATCAAGCAAAGGCGTGGTTTCTGAAAAAAATGTCCGGTTATTTATAATTCTGTACTGTCAGTGCTTGAACAGAATTTTAACAGATGTTGCACTAGGGTCATTTTGTACTTCAATTTCCCCAAAGAATATTTCTCTATTTTCCTGCAAATAATTTATTTAATTAAAACCGCAGTCAAAGGAACACATGCACTATTCCGGTTTCATCCTTTGCACTGCAAAATGCAAACATGCTCCATCTAAGTAAGCCGCAATCGCAATTGGTTACAACCGCGTACCATTTCTGCCTGTCTGCAAAGTACTCTCCAATTTCATTGTGCGCTTGTTCAAGGAGGCTGTCATCTCCGTGGCCTGAGCCTGTTTGCAACAGCTGCACTACTCGAAACCCATTGCCTAGTTTCATTCGTAGGTCAACCGCAAGATCTCTGTAAATGTGACAAATATGCAACTTTAGCAGCAGAAACAGTGCTATTTCATGTTTATCTGTAGTGGTCAAGGCATCAGACTAGAAACTGAGAGACCGTGATCTCTAATCCCGCCTTAGGCACAAAGCTCCTTGGGTGACCTTGGGCCAGCCACTTTCTCTCAGCCCTAGGAAGGAGGCAAGGGCAAGTGACTTCTGAAAAACCTTGCCAAGAAAACTGCACCAACTTGTCTCTAGGCAGTCTCCAAGAATCAGACATGACTGAATGGGGGGAGGGGGCGGGAAAGGGTAGCAAATGAAGAGAGTATTGATTCAAATCTCATCTCAATGGAGACTCAAGATTTCATCTCTTTGGCTTTGGCATCATTTGCAATAACAGTGGTCTGTTTTATATAGACTAGTCTTAGAAATTATTGGATTTCAGAAATGCTCTGAAATTTTGTAAAGCTATGTCAAAGCTACACAAAACATTCAGTTTTAAATAACAAAGCTGATAACCAAGGGGGGGGGGCGGCGGCAAATGACAAAGGCAGTGTTTATGTTGTTGTACCACAACTTCACCTGTTCTGTACATGAGTCAAGATGTCACACAGATGTACAAAAGGAGCAGAGCCTGAAGGGAGAAACAACATGAAGCTGCTTCTGTTATTCAGACATCTCTGGACACCTCTAAAAACAACTTTATGTCAAGCAAAAAAATAAATAAAATAAAAATGGAATGCTGCAAATTGAAATTGGCTAGCTTGACCTTTCTGCAATCCTTCTTCATGCTTCCTGTTCTTATTAGTCTTTCTAAGGAGTCCAGTTTGGGAAATGTAATTTATGTATACACTCACATTTTTAAATTAATCAGTTCAAAAACATGTCTTCCCACCATCAAATGCTATTATATACTTGGGATTTTGTACTCTTAACTGAATTGATCTAGGGCAATTACCTTCTATCCATGTCCAAGTACATTCTTTCAGCTTCTTCAAATTTTCCAAAATAAACCGCCACTTCAGCTTGCCTAAGTGCTTCACTCTGGAGATTGTGAAGGCGTTTTACAAACTTAATACCCTGATAATTTTTATAACGCACAAAAGCTTGCTCAGCAGTGTGAAGGTCAAGTTTTTGGAGAGCTGTTTCAGCCAGTAGACGCCTGTATAAAGTACACAAATTTTATATCTATATAGATATCCTCTTTATTAGGAATACAGATAGTCCTTGACTTATGAACATTTGTTCAGCAACTGTTCAGAGTTATGATGGTGTTGAGACTTATGAGCCAGTCCCCAATGTTATGGTCTTTACAATGCCCCCACTGTCATGTGATTAAGATCTGGGCACTTGGTAATACAGTCACACTTACAACCAGTTTCCAAAATGTCCTGTGATCATCATTTGCAATCTTCTCTGCTGGCTTCCCCAGAAAGTCAATAGGGAAGCTGACAGGGAAGATCACAAGCCAGTGCCACTTTCTAAAAAGATCTCTCCTGTCTTTAGGGACTAGCTGAAAAAGCTCTGTGCTGAAATCCGGGAAGATTTTGGCATCAGGGATTTCAGCCAGCTGAATCAAGAGTTGCTGAAAATCAAGAAGGATTTTTAGCCCTGGAGGATTTTCAGTCCCAGATGGAGAGGCTTCAGAAGCGAGTGGCATGATGACCTACTGATGAAGACCTCCAACTTGGAAGATTGAGTTCAATCCTAGGTAGCAGCAGAATTTTTTCTTCTAGGGTGCAAAGAAAAAATATCTCCTGCAAACACTGCATGGCGTCAGGAAGGGCATCTGGCTAATAACACTCAGCTCCATCCAGTTGCCCTGACTGTACCCTGAATTAAGGGATTACAGGGTCGTAAAAAGGGAGGTTTTTGTTATGGAGAGGCTTCAGAAGGCTCTTGGTTCTTGGGCTGAAAATCCAAGAGGCACTGAGGCCCTTGCACACAGAGCCTGATACTTCTGCACCATACCCCTATCCACTCTCACTGACCTTCTTATGTACCCCCTTGCTCCCTCCCTCACCCAGCAACGGGTGGGGTTTGCATCTTGCTGCTGGCTTCCCCACTGCCTTGATTATGGGAAGCTGGCAGGAAGTTGCCTCGCTTAATGGCCAGGGCATTCCTGGTGTGTTGTTGCTTAGCGACGGCAATCACAGTATTCCATGAAAAGCTTCACTTTAGTATTTCAAACTTTTTTAGTTAAACTCTACCTCTAGGGATGCGAAAGCTAACTGTCAAATTTGGAAAAAAGAGTGAGTGGCATGCCGCAATGAGTACCTAAATATATTGTGTGTATAATTCTTCCAAACTTATTTCCAAAGCATATATAGTTTGATTGAATTGATCCTTCAAAATCACAGAACTGTAACAAAGTCTCAGAAATTTTCTAGTGCACAATTTTCATTTCTGCACATTGTACCCTTTCTTTTGTTTATTCTCTTTTTCTTTTTAAGTGGGATAATTTAAGTTATTATTATTATTATTATTATTATTATTATTATTATTATTATTATTATTTATTAAATTTCTATGCCGCCCTATTCCGGGAACTCAGGGCGGCTTACAGCATAAATAGAAATCCAATACAAACTAAATAGTACATTTATAAAAATAAATATATAAAAAGAAGAACCCCTAAATTAAGAACCATTCATTCAGCAAACATACACACAGACATACACTGGCTAGGGGCAAGATTTCAACCGCCCCAGGCCTGCCGGCAGAGATGGGTCTTTAGTAGTTTACGAAAGGCGGAGAGGGTGGGGGCGATACGGATCTCCGGGGGGAGTTGATTCCAGAGGGCCGGGGCCGCAACAGAAAAGGCCCTTCCCCTAGGCCCCGCCAGGCGACACTGTCTAGTTACTGGGGAAAAAAACCTCTGCCTGCCAATTAGAGAATAATGGATAGTCATTATAGAATAACTATCCATGGTTTAAGAGGAATAAATAGCCCTCCAAATTTTTCCATAATTTCTCTGTGTCCAATATTCTCTGCTAGTAATGCTTATTATAAGAATGTAATAGGAATTACTACAAACTACCATTATGAATCATTATACTGATAACACATAAAAGCTGTAGGAAATAAAATGGAAATAGATTTTTACCAAAGTCTTGGATGTGAATTTTCTTCAATGAACTGGGAAGATTCTGCAATCCCTGCCTCTTTAACAATTGCCTGAGCATCTCGTAGCGATCTAATATCAAAATGTATTATGCAGTCCTTATTAGGGTGTTCAGGATTCTATTCAAATAGAAAAAAATCTCTTATTCATTTCCAATCAAGCTATTTTCTTTTTTGCACATGGCATTTTCTTCGATTAAAAGAATATTTTTACTTACCTTTAATATTTCATCCAATAAGACAGATTTGATTTCTAAATCTTCAAAGTTGCAAATATATCCAGAAGTTTGAATGGGCTCCTTAGAATACATAAAGGTAATTAATGGTTTAAAAAAAAACTTAAATGCATTTTGGAAGTGTTACACAAAGTCTCTTTGAATCCTGCTTAGAAGATTTTTATCCAGGCTACTATAGTTTCTACACCTGTAATTAGAGTGCTCAAGGGGTTGAACACCTTATGTACAACACTCCCCCCCCAAAAAAAATATTTGAAACTTTTTACTTTTAAATCAGTGACTAAGGGAGATCTATGAGAATAAAAAGTTAAAACAGATATGACTGTAATTGTTCTGAAGGGTAATCAAAGATGACTTTAAAGACAATTCAGGCAATTGGAAGATATTCAATTGGTAATAGCCAAAAGATGTGAAGACAAGTTAATTCTTTCTTACCACATGATTAGGGTAAAATCAAACACAGAAATCACCTTTATACTTTACTTATGACCTTCTAATCTAAAATGATACACCTATCTTGAAAGTTACACAATGCTATACCAAATGTTGCTATTGTTCAATACTTTTATGTCCAACAAATGAATGTTTAATTCATTTATCACTTTATAAATGGTCAGGTAGAGGGGCAAGAAAGGGGTGGCAGTGGCAAAAATCAAAAGAGCAATTCCTTGAAAATGATTATTTCACTGAACTTTTAGCCCATTTAAATGAACTTCACTTATTTTCTTTTTGAAATTCAAATATGACGATCGTGATCATAATTAAATTAATATTTTTCCATTATTGTTAATTACTCTACCTCAGGATCCAGGTTTCTAAACACATACATCCTTGTTTTCTCCATCATGGCAAACAAATCTGGATTATCTTTGGCCCATTTCATATCCCAAACATCTCTGCGTTCCAGTTTGAGTTGTTCACCAACTCCTTGGCATCCTGAACCATCTGTTACTCGTGTATCCAAGTCAAAGAAAACCAGCATTCCTAACATGTCTATGATAGCAAGACGACTACAAACATAACAAAGGCAGAGGAGAAAAAAATACTTTTGATTAATATTTCAGTATTAGATTAAAAACGAACATTTTCTCTGGATACATCTTCAGCAAAAATGAAAAGAATTTTAAACTGAACTTTGTTCTGTAATACAAATATAGAGACTAGGAATATTTGTTTAAACAAAACCTGTCATTCCCATCATAGTTGTTCTTTACCTGTTTTATAATCTTGTTTTTAGTATAGTACATTATATACAATCCTTCAAGATCCTTTAACCAATTTATAAGAACTGTAAATAAAAAAATTGAGAATCACTTTAATAACAAACCTTTCTTTTCTTACCTCGACTTGCAATTCAAGGACATTTGATAGGGCCGATAGTTTAGGAGATATTTTCGAATTAAACCAACATTGGGCAGCCTGTAACTCTGAATGGTGCCCGATTCTCTTCCCTAAGCAAAAATAAATAGCAAGGCACTATGAAGCAAAACGTTTCCTCATTAGAGGCACTTAGTAAGGCATGTAGTATATCATGTCATTTAATAAACTTTTGCCGCACTTTGGAAAGGCTTCTGTATTAATATTCTGATTAAATTAGTAACTGGCTAAATGAACAATTGGTGGATTCTGGCAAGCATCTGTCAGCCTAACAAACTGACACGGGAGATCTTTTGCCTGCGCATCTATCATTCCTCTCTTCAAAATGCATAATATTATAAAGGCTATTTTAATTAAAAATATAGTTATTACATTTAGTATAAGTCAGGTTCTTAAACTACAAAATGCAAAATGGTTGTGCAGATTTTCTCTTATAAAACTTAGTTAGTTCCCTGAACTGGGTCACTGTGTTTCTCTTCTAAGTTTTCTCTATCAATTTATCTACATATATACAAATAATGCATAGCTCTAATTCTGTATTTCTGAACTGTTTTTTAATTATCATCCAGAAAAATATTTAATGTGTAAAATTCTTCATCTATGTGGTTGCACTGTGCTTTTATGTAAGATGTTGTAATCTCTGCTGGAGTTAGGCGGGAACACTTGCCCTCCAATTTTCAAATGTACCATACTTGTGTATGTGTGTTGTTGCAGATTACCTTTCATATAATTTTCCTATCCTACTACAATTGTTTTCTTATGTACAATATATAAATTCAAATCCATCACGGCCAGATACACTATTTATTTTAAACTAATTTTACTCTTCTCAACTGCTTTAAGATTTATATTTGAAAAGCAAAGAATAAATATTGTAAAACAAAACAAAATTCTCTATTACTTACAATAATCAGTGTCTTATCTGATGCAGTTATTGCACAAATAGGATCCCTTGTTCCCTGAAACCATATAAATAATAACAGTGTAATAGCCAAAATTTAACTTATTTCTCTAGAACAGGGGTGTCAAACTGCCGGCCCGCGGGCTGGTTGCATCATATAGAGGCCGCATCCACCCCAGCTCTGGCAATGCAAAAAAAGTTGCAATACGTCACAACATGTCACATGACGCGTAGAACAAAATGCAAAGCAAACTACAAAGTTAAATGAAATAACATTAAGAAATGTTGATGAGTTATAAAACAGAATGTGTCTTTTTAAATTAAAAAGCGACTTCACATTTAAGATGGAAATAGTAATCCATAAACAAACTTGGCATCTGGAATTCAGCTATGGATTAAAAGGGAAACTTACTTGTAGGACCTTCGCATAGTCAAGAGCTCCATCACCTGCTCCAGAAGGACTATCATCCACATGGTAAATCCTGAAAGAAACCAAGCAAATATTGCACTGAAGTTACACTGAAAAAGTGTACCACAATATGGGAAAACTTATTTTAAAAAAAAGAGTTTTGAATTCCAATTATTATTTCTGGCACCAGCATACTTTCATTTTACAAAAGAGATCTACTTACAAGTAACACATTATTTCAACTGCATTAGCTCTTATTCATAAAACAGCTGTTTTAATTGTTTTTAGAAAAAAGGTAAACATTCCTTTAAGTTCCTTTTGCTCTGTGGGTGATGACATGGACACAGTCACGTACGTTCTTGGCATCAATGTGGGTGTGATTTTCTACAACCTTTTCTTAGAAATTATTTTTTTTTCTTCTGACAAGATTATTAATCAAATGTCATAAAATCACTGCTAAGCGGTAAGAAATACAGCACAGAAAAAAGAAGAAAAAAAACAAAACAATGGACAAACCTTTCTTTGCCTTCTTTTCTGGTCCGTGCTACCTGATTAATTTCCATTGCTGTGAGCTTCTTGTCTACACGGTATTGCCAGATATAAAATGCTTCTTTTGAAGCTGCTATGACCTGGGTTTTAGTCATTGTAACAAACAGTGGGGCTATTATAAAATCCAAACAAAAAAAAAACATAAATTAAAGGGTCACCCTACAAAAGAGATGGGTGGCATAAATATTTAATAATGAATAAAATAAATAATAATTAGGCCTTTCAATACTTTGATGCAAATTCATCTCGTATTAGATGTGAACAACAAGCAGCAACACTGAATAGTTTTGCAAAATTGTTCTGCTTAAACAAACGTATTAGGCAGCATATGTTCTTTTAAAAAGCATACATATTTTTGTAGTCGAAGGGTTGAGTTGCAGTTTGGAAAAATAACCTGTCATTTCATCTTATCCATCAATTCACAAGATTAAATGATATTAGCTCTATCAGAACCTGTCGCTCAGCCTCAACCCTACATTGACAGGAAGAATGTAACATTATTGTCTATCATCATTATTATAACGTTATCTAGTTTATTCTATACTGAATATCATGTACTGTGTCAATTTTGGAACTGGGTCTAGGGAAATATATTTAAAAAGAATGCAGAAATCAGAAAAACCTAAGTAAAGCAACTTGTAACTTGCAACAAAAAAGTCTACCAAATAACTAGTGTTAATGAGGACAGCAGACTGAGAATGTTCGTACAAAAATATGCAGATATACTTTAAATATTTGCTTACCAATATCTATATATTTTGGATCCAAGGGTGTGCCAATGGAATTACAAAGAACAAGTACATACTAGAGAAAAATAAAAACACATACAATTATCACAAGACAAATCCAACACTCTCTAATATAAGGCAAGATTCTGGATGGATTATATAAAGATGTATGTGAACAATTTATTATTTGAACATATAGTCATATTTTTAATCAGTTAGAGAAGAAAAAAAGCAGCAATACCTATACTTTTGTATTATGTTACTTTGTATTACGTTAGAGGCTTTTCAACTTAAAAAATAACCACAGAATGAAAAGACTCCTTCTCATACATAGAAGCACCAGAATTATGTAAAGAGAGCCACCAGCCTTTTCCTTTGTACTACAATATATATTATATATTCTTGCACAATACAAAAACCCCCAATTTTCTTTATCAGTTCCATAATCGAAAGAAGTATAAAATCTCAAATGACAAAAATGAAATCTCATAAAATATGACAATCTTGCAAAGGCTTTTCCAGGATTGTATTAATTTCAAGATTTCCCCACCAGAGGCCTTTAGCCCCTTCTCCAATGGTGGGATTCAAATAATTTAACAACTGGCTCTCTCTGAAATCACAGAACCCTTTAAGAGCCAGCTGTTAAATTTAAGAGGCGCATACGTAAAAACCAAGTCAGGGCAGGGGTGGGGGGGGGGTGGAGCTGCCCCATGGGCCTTGCACCTGATTACTTCAGGGCCCATGCTCCCAGGCCACTCCCCACTTGGTGACCTCCCCACTCCGGTTCAATGACCTGGCTGCCTGCCCGCCTCTTTCCTTTCACTCCCCTCCTGGGCTGGACTGCCATGCTACAGAGGATGGACCTTACCCAGTCCCCCTCCACTGTTTCGGAGCCAGGGGAGAGTGATGGTGAAAGGCTCTGCCGCTGCAGTGCAACAGCCACGTCTGCCATTGGAGGGGCTTTCTTTGGCCTCTGCCACTCCTGCTTCGCCCAACAGATCATCTACTTGGCAGCAGCTGCCACCTCCTTCTCCTCCACCAACTCCCCCGTGGCTTGCACCATAACCGGGTGTGTCTCCCCTGCCACCTCCCTCTGTCATGGCCACGGTGCTCCTGCTTGCATGAAGCAGCAGCCCATATGGGCTGCCTTCTTCCCAGCCAAGAAAGAAAGGTGGCTTACGGTAGCTTCCTTCACCTCCCCAGGATGTCCTTAAGTCTTCCTTTCTTCCTTCTGCTGATCAGCACTTTCTTGCTGCCCTGCATCTCCCTTCTCCGTTCTGGAAATGGCAGGCCTGTTTTCTGCCACTTTCCTCCCGGCAGAAGGGAGGGAAGGAAGGACGCTTCGTATGGAAGGGCACTAAGCTCCAGGTAAACTACTCCAGCTGGAGCTGGGCAAGGAAGGCCAGGCTCCCCTTCCCCGATGATTCTGCAAAGCCCTTGAGGACGGGATCCGTTTCCTGCAGGTTTAGCCTCAGCACCTGCTTCGGATGGCAAACAGAACAGCTTTGCTCTTTTTCTCCAGGCTCTTTGAAATTGTCCCTCACCTCCCCCCCTTCGCTTTTCTGCCTTAAAATCCAGAGCAGACACTCAGCTTCTTAGAAAAAAAATCATACCGGTAGCTACCATATCCTCAGATGATCAGGAGGAAAACGTGTCTGCTCTGGATTTTAAGGCAGAAAAGCAAAAGGGGGGGGTCAATTTCAAAAGGCCTCTTGGAGGAAAAGAGCAAAGCTCTTCTATTTGCCATCCAAAGCGGGTGCCGAGACAGCCACTTGTCTGAAATGGTATAGGGCAGGGGTGTCAAACTCAATTTCACTGAGGGCTGCATCAGCATTGTGGTTGCCCTTGGGGGGCCGGGTGGGTGTGGTCAGAGTGGGTGCAGCCTACTAGGTGGGCATGGATGGAGTGGGTGTGGCCTACTGGGTGGGCATGGCCAGTTCTACATCATTCGCGTCAAGGGTGCCTGTGGGGGTCTGGGCAGGAGTGGGACAGATCTGAGGGTCTCTGGCAGAAGGGGGTGGGACTGGGAGAAGTACCAAGATGGCCACCACAAAATTGTACATTGGCTCCTGGCGGGCCTAGGCCAGGGCCAAGGCAGCGGGGGCCGTTCCCTCACTGTTTCCAGGATGGCTTCACGGGCCACATGAAACCACTTCGCGGGCCGCATCCGGCCCTTGGGCCTTGTGTTTGACATGTATGGTATAGGGTTTTCTGCCTGAGCAGGGGGTTGGATTAGATGACCTCCAAGGTCCCTTCCAACTTTATTATTATTATTATTATTATTACACTGTGAACTTATCCAATACACTGTCCTCCTCCTATTTATTTCACAGCAACACTATGAGGAGGGTTGCGCTGAAAGAGAGTGATTGGCTCAAGGTCACCCAGCTGGTTTCATGGCTAAGGTGAGAGTAGAATTCATGGTCTAAAAAAATCATGTCTTTCTGATCTGTATATTATTTTGTACTTTGCTTCTTGTTTATTTTGCTGTATTTTATTTAGAATGTCTATCATGAAACAGTCTAGAATACTTATTCTGAAGAATTAAAATAAAATAAACAATTTTTACAGAGAACTGTAGACAGTTATGTGTATATATACATTAGGACTAGATATCATTTCAACCCATTTCACCCCACGTAAGTAGATAGTCATTTTTCTCATCTAACAACTTCTATGAATAAAAAAAAAGCAATTCCAGAAATTACAATAGTGATATAATCTGTACTAATTACATCCTAAGAAACTGTTATTTTGATAGATATCATATAACTCTATCAGCTAAGGCATCATTTAAAATAATTGCTTTACCATTCCTCCAGCGGATTCTGTTTCATCCTCCTCCTTTGTAAGCATTGTACAAAAGATATAAGAAATAATGAGGGTTTTTCCCCCCAGAAGTATAGCAGAACATTTTTGCCTGAATCATTTAGATTTCTGAAGTGGATGCTGCTGTATGTGGTAAAATTTACAATTTTCTAAAATGCTGTCACGTACAGAAGGAGTGAACTTGTATTTTGTTGAAATCAAAGGTAGTTCAGGCTGAACACTAGGAGAAATTTCACAATGATAAGTGCAATGTTATGCAGTAGCAATTTGCCTAGAACAGGGGTAGGGAACCGTGGCTCTTTTATGACTCATGGACTTCAACTCCCAGAATTCCTGAGCCAGCATGGCTCAGCTTGGAAACCTCTCCCTTTCCCCTCAGCACTGCTGGCTCAGGAATTCTGGGAGTTGAAGTCCACGGGTCATAAAAGAGCCAAGGTTCCCTACCCCTGGCCTAGAAGAATGGAACAGCCTTTGCTGAAGAAATTGGGGCAAGATGGGCACCCATCAAAGATGGTTTAGGGCAGTGATGGCGAACCTTTTAGAGACTAAGTGCCCAAACTGCAACCTAAAACCCACTTATGCATCGTCGAGTGCCGGGTGGGTGTGGCCCATTGGGTGGGCGTGGCCCATTGGGTGGGCATGGCTGCAGTGGTAACGGCAGACTGGGTGGGACTAAAAAGTTCAATCAATCAATTCCAACTTTGCAAGATCTTTTTTTTTCCCCACGAAAAGTTGAAATTGACTGATTGAATCTTTTTTTTTTTTTGCACACGGCGGCGGAGGCCTAAAGCGAAAAGGTTTTATAAAACCCAGCTGAAGGCCTAGGACTGGGGCGATGGCACGGGAGCGATGGCACGTGTGCCCACAGAGAGGGCTCCGAGTGCCGCCTCTGGCACCCGTGCTATAGGTTCGCCACCAGTGGTTTAGGGGATTTCTATACTGAGCGGAGAATTAGACTAGGCAACCTATAATATCCTTTCCAATTCATGTGTTCTATAGTACTAGGAACAATTCAGAATTTCATGATAATTTAATTATAGATCAAGAATGAATAACAATTGGATTAACAGATAAGGTTATAAAATAAGCAATAATACCTGCAGTTGATTTTCATCAGCTTTAGTTGCCAAAATGCAGAAGTCTCCACAGGTTGTTATGGAGATTAAACTCTTGACAAATTTCAAATATTTTTCATTGTTTTTTATATCCCAAAAGACAATACAATATTCTGGACGGTCCGGTCGGGTATATGCATACACTACAGTATTAGTGCAATAACCCCACTGTTAACAAAAACAATAATATTAATATTCCACAATAACATTGTAATACAGTGTGTAGAAATATATTTATAAAGTCAACATTGATGAATATCTTTCTCATATTGCTAATTAGTCACATTTAAAGCGTTAAATGCTTCAGATAATTATTGTTTGTGAAAATGGCATAGGGTCTTTAAGGAAACATCCTTTCCCCCTCCGCTCCCCAAACTAATATTTTGGATCACAATTCCAATAATTAGAATAGAGTTTATGACATTAAATAGTGAACTATAATATGCTAAAAACCCACTCAAAAATGTATTAAGCAATATAGTAGTAAGCAGATGCTCAATTAAAACCTGATCAGCATCTGATAATATTTTAACATGTCCCTTACCTTGTAGTCTGGCCGAATATTTGCAAAATAAATACACTGATCAACAGCTAGTGCTATTTTTAAACCGCCTCCTTCCCAAGATAAAGCCGATACTTGTTTCCCTGGAATCTTTAATGTACGCAAATGCTGAAATGACATCAATCATAAATTAGCTGCACACTATCAGAAGTATTTTGAAAATAGTTATAAATAAATAGCATATTGAATATTTTCTTGGAAGTTACTGAAAGAGGTTAAATTAGCTAAGAAAAATCTTGAGAAATATTTTTTTATTATTCTATTTTTCTTGATCCTTAAATTGTAAAAAATTGTATCTCCTAATAATGTTACATATTTATGTAAATAAATTACTTGAAAGTTGACTGCTTCCAATGTGATCCTTACTTTTTTGAATACTAATTACAGAACCTCTGGCTGTAAAAAAAAAATCAGATCTTAACAGGTTTGAATAAATGCAAAGAAACCCAGATGACAAAAATATTATCTCAATCATGTAAAAATGATTGAGAAAATCACACCTACTGTACATTGGAATTAGCTAAGCACACCACAGTAAAAACAACCTTAACTATTTTAAGCAAAACATTAGAAAAGCTAATGTTAGAGGATACAAGTTATTCACAATATCTTCACAATTACTATAACCAAATTATAAATCAAATTCTTTCTGTGCATTCAGTCATTCCACCTTTAAGAATAAGTATGTTACATAAGCTGGCAGAAAGATTCAGAGTAGCCTCCACCTCAACCTTACAATACTGACAATCTTTACAGCACACTGACATTACAGTATAAGAAGTATTCAGTTTTTTGACTTTTAGAAAACACTGCCTTATTTGTTTTTCTGCCAAACTTGTTAAACATCAATATCACTTGCATATTAAAAGGATGTTTTTTCATCCATATTTATGGGTATACAAGCTACAAAAGGCAGCCTGTAGGGCTTTCGGACTGGTTACACCTCCCCCCACCAGATGTTACAGAGGAAAACTGTTAATGCAGCAAGTTAAGTTTCAGGAAAGTTTCTCTGCCTTTACGGATTCTAACACTGCTCACTTTCCTGGAGCACAATTTGAAAATTTTGATTTTTTTTCAACTATCAATATTAACTTCTTTTATTTTACACTGAATGTAGAAATAGGAAAATCCATAAAATCCATAATTTTACCTCACCAAATGGAGAATAGAACTGTACAACATTTATATCTTTATCTTGCACAGGTATCTTCTGGAAGCCTGCAATAGCCAGCACGTTGCCACAGTGGTTCCACTGGATGCTCACAACATTCAGAGCCGCATCAATTAAGACAGGGTCTGATTGTTGTTTTAAACAAACAAACAAATATTGACATAAATGGCATATACAAATATATTAATGGAAAGATACTTATTATTATATTTGCCCGTTGAATGGAATATGGAAATGGAATGGAATATTCTTCATTGGACACACAAGGAATTTGTCTCCAGTGCATAATCTCTCAGTGTACATACAAACAACAAAATGATAAGTCATAGATCAGTGGTGGTGAACCTATGGCACGCGTGCCAGAGGCGGCACTCAGAGCCCTCTCTGTGGGTACGCACGCCGTCACCCCAGCCCCGCCAACCCCCATGGTCCCCTCCTCACCAGCAGCCCCCCCCCCGAGGAGAGGACATGGCAGCCGGGCAACGGGGACAAGACTCCACCCTCGCGCCCCATCGTGTACAGATGATGCTGCGGGGTGCAGACAGAGGGCGTGGCTGCCATGATGCTGCTGGGCCGCCTGGGCAATCTTCTGTGGTGGGCCATGGAGGTAGTGGGTGGCCCTGCGGGCAGGAGAGGTGGGACGGGGCAGGGCGAGGCAGTTTTTGGGCACTCGGTCTCTAAAAGGTTCGCCATCACTGTCATAGATCATAAATTAAAAGATACAATCATAAATCGTAAGATACAAACAAGTGATAAATCATAAGATACCAATAGGAAAAGATAGTAGAAAAGATGAGAAAATGAGAAAGATGAGAAGGATAGCAACAGCACTTAGACTTATGTACTTTTTCACCACTGCTTTACAGCTCTCTCTCTATGTGGTTTACAGGATCAACATATTGTCCCCAATAATCATTTTACCAACGTCAGAAGGATGGGAGGCTGAGTCAACCTTGAGCTGGTCAGGACTGAACTACCAAACTGCTGGCAGTCGGCAGTCAGCAGAATTAGTCTGCAATACTGCATTCTAACCACTGCGCCACCATGGCTCTTTAAAAGCAATACAAGATAATAGCAATGTAGCCCTACTACATGGATACATTTCTTTAGGCATAAGACAGTGCTGTGGGAGTTAGGTGTTTAGCAGAATGATGGCGGCGGGGGGGGGGGGGGAAACTTAGTTGTTTTGACATGCAATAACCTATAGTGGTGTCCTGAGGGGAGAAGTTGAAATAGTTTATATCCAGAATGTGAGTGGTCTTTAGATATTTTCTCAGCCCTCTTTAGGCAACTGAATTTATGGTACTTCTTTACAATTCTTACCACAAGGCATGCTTACTTTGATCATTCTCATGTCTCATTATTTGGCATCTTCCATTGTCAAAACAAATTGCAAGGCAAGGACAGTCTGGTTCTACATATCCCTCTGTTCCTGGGTACCAATGGATTCCTGCAATGCTGAATGCTCCAGTTACATTCACCAAGCAGTTCATTTTCATTTTCATCTACAATATTAATTCAATATACAAACATAAATATATACGTTCACAAATCTAATGATTGTATGATTGGCTGAAACAATATTTAAACTAACAAACATTTAACTGAGCTAATCTGCAAGTAAGTGAACCAAATAATAATAGAATCAGATTAATATTAATATGTAAATCACAATGATCTTTTAAAAAGTGAATTAAATAGCTTTCTTTTAATATACTTTTTTTATAACAAATGTATTATAAGAAATAGCTACAGTTCACAATCAAGATGATGTCCCTTAAACCAACTTCACAAATAGGCTAATTAGCAGCCCTGTGTTGTGCTATATTAAATAGTATAATATACTATCTTAAATCCCTATGATGATTGGAAAAATCTTTTTAAACTTTGCAATTGCAGAATTAAAAATCATTCTATCACTATAGATTAGGCTGGAATGCTTAGAAATACCTTTCTAACAACTGGATACTAAAGTATCCAAAAGGTGACTACTTAGTAGAATATATCTCTAAACGTACCATAAAAGTTCCATTTTTGTCATAAATGTGTATTTCTCCATTGGCCATTCCAAAGAGTAGAGTTCTACCATCTGGAGACCATGCAACATGGTGAAGTTGTACTTTTAAATCCTTTCCCCAAATACGATTCCCTTTTAAAGGACAATAAGTTCAATGCATCTCACAACAAAATGTTCAAAACTGAAAACATTAAAAATGGAAATTTACAAAAATTTTTATCTCTATAACATGCATAGCAATGAAAGCTTTATTTCTCTTTTCTCAATGCCTCCCTCTAAGCTCTACCTTTTCAAAATTACTGATATACATTCTTGAATATATAAACCTGGATTCAAATATGTGATTCTTACTGTTGATAAGACTACCCTTCAGTCTTCAGTTTCTTTTTTGTGCTGTGTTGTTATATACCAGCTATGTCAAACTCGACGTATCGGAACTTTTTCCCCATTGCCGGCAATGGGGTGAGTGTGGTTTTGTTGTGACGTGTTTGGCCCGTGGGCCGGCAGTTTGACACCCCTGTTATATACCATTCTGTTCCAGAAGATCATCTCACTCAGCATTAAATGTATAAAAAAACATAAGGGGTTGTGGAAGACAGGAAGGTTCCATTCTTGGAACACAACTCTATTCCTTTCATAGAAACTAAATTAGAGATTAATTGAATTAGGACATTAACTGCTTTAAGAATATATGACAAAAACTGAAATGGAATTGTAATAAAATCATATTATTTTGGCTTTCTTCTTCTTCTGATATTGTACATCCTCATAATTAGACATTAATAAAAACATATACCTATCCATATTCTAATAAAGATAATTGGGTTATTTAGAAATGATATTCATGTGCTGGGAAAATAGAACATAAATGTGCCTTAATTTCAAATTTTTCTTTTAATGTGGAAACAAACGATATAGTAAAATATATGGAAACTTCCTTCTCTATAGTCAGACATTGTCAAGTGAATCTAAGTTATTGCAAAATAATAACATATTCTTTTTGGAGAGCAATCAGTCCAGTGATGGTAATGTTTCTTGGAATGGAAATATTTAAAGCAGGGATTCCCAATCCCCGGGCCATGGACCAGTACCGGGCTGTGGCATGCCAGCAACTGGTCCGTACAAACAAGCAAAGCCCCATCTGTGAAAAAAAGGCAGCACACAAAACCATGCACTCTCCAATCTGCAGAAAAACTTCTCTCCGCGGAACTGTCCCTGGTGCCCAAAACGTTGGGGACCTCTGGTTTAAAGTGGTATGTGGGAATACATGGTTTAACAACTTCTGCTTAAAGATGTGTGAACATTCATGTCCCCTACACTTTTTGGGGCCTCCCTCAATTTTGTAAATTGAATAGAAAGACCTGGTAGAAAACTGTGCAGTTGTTGAAATAAGTTTAGAATCCTACACAATCTGAAAATTACAGCTAGTGGGAAGTTCTTAAATGCATTCAGCTGAATGTGTGCAAACATACCCTACGTTCTTCCTATTCAAGATATGGGAACCTAGAGATGGAGCTAACGGGGCATTTGTGCAAGGGAATGATTTCTGAAAGGAGCTAACACTATAAGAGTTATTAAGCCTTTTTAAAAACTGCATATTCTATTAACATAAGTAGTACTTTACCGTCCACGGAACCAACAATTACAGCGCCATCTTCATATATAATGCAAATTTTCTGCCCATCAGCATTCCATCTCATGCTTCTAACCACAGATTTATTTCTATTGTTGATCATCTCCTCATACCAAGCAGCTAAAGCCAAAGGGGAAAAGAATTATCCATATCTACCACACTCTTGTTTTGCATGTGAACTATTCTTGTTAAAAGTAATACAAAAGGAATTAATTTGCAAACTCAATAACTTCTACCGAGCTGGACATTGATTCATGGTTATTGTGTAACTACCATGAAGTTGCTCTGAAGGGATGGAGTTGGAGATGGCAAGGAAGGAGCTCTTAAAAACTGCTCTTCCATTCCCCTTCCTTAACAAAAGGAAGTTTTGACCTGTGTGTAATAACATATTTTTGTTTATGGCTTTCAGATTTTCTTAAAAAATCTCATACAGCTCTAGATTTCATCTGGTTTGCTCCTAATCTGCAGCCTCAGAGGCTGGGAAACTGGAAAAGCTTCCCAAATATTCTAGTATCAGGATAATATGGGACCAAAGGAATATATTTAGTTGGTGAGAGAATGTCAACATGATATTAATTTAAAAATAAATCTCTTAGAATAAATTGTCACATTAATATTTTTTTGGAATAAATAATTCTATTTAGAATCTTTTAGCCCACAAGTAAAGATCCAAAGGTATGCTATAGAAATCTCTAAGCCAACTAAGAATTGAAATGCCATAAATATGACAGTCATTCTCCAGCAATTCACCTACCTTTATACAGCATCCACACTATAATAAGTCCATGCTCATCGCTACTAGTTAGCTTTTGATACTGTTCATTCCAAGTGACTACTTGCACAGCACCTATAAAATTGTATAATGATATTGTTGAGTTACACTAGTAACAACAAAATTTGGGGAAAATGTAATGCACTTTCTATTAAAGATAAGCATTATATATATATATATATATATATATATATATATATATATATATATATATATATATATATATATATATATATATATATATATATATATATATATATATATATATATATATATATATGTTTAAAATTGTTAACAAAGAAATAAGGGATTTCTGAGATAGCTATTTCGAGTTATTTACCTCTCTTCAGTCAGAATTCACCCTTTCTGGGATTCGAACCAGGTTCGAATCCCAGAAAGGGTGAATTCTGACTGAAGAGAGGTAAATAACTCGAAATAGCTATCTCAGA